>JAPDSC010088416.1:18705-29066 GCA_026290005.1 Latrodectus geometricus | reverse complement strand
TTGATTTTTTATCGTTCGACCCTCTAGTTCTAATGCAACTTATTTGCAAAAATTTTAATTAAATTGAAAATAATGATAATAATTTAAAAAGTGCTCAGTAAAATAAATTAACTTATATTTTTATATTTATCACAAACCTTTTTTCATTATAATTTAAATATTTTTGTATTTTGATAAGATTACATACATTAAAAGATTATTATTTCTTATAATTAGAACATATTAAATATATTTTTCCTTTGTGCGTATGCTCAATTTAGTGTTTACCAATTCATAATTTCTTTATATAATTGTAAGTTCGTCAAACACATGAAGAGTTTCTGTTTTATGACCAGCATCTTTTGAGAAAATAATTAGCAAATATATGAAATGTGACAAATGACGAGTGAAATGTGTTATGTAGTTTCTTTCATTATGCTACTGAAAATATTTACAAAAGTCAATTTTTAATTTTATTCTCATTTTATAGTTTTCCATATATTCTTGTTTTTTTGTTATTATATTTTCTGATTGTGTGTAATTTTATTTAAAATTATTTAAAATTGATAAGATTATATACAAAAGATTTTAAGTTTATTCGGTATTTTATTAAATTTCATCAGTAGTAAATTTTTATAAAGTTATAAAAATTGATTAATTAAGATTACATAATTCGTTAAAAATCTTTCTTATCTTTGTTCATGCTATATTTATTCATAATACAATGCTCAGTTCTTAAAATTTGAAAAAAATTGGAAAAAATATTTATTTGTTTTGTTCTGAAGTTAAGAAGTGATGATAAAAGAACTATATTTAGAAATTAATTCTTCTAAATTTCTTTCTGCCCTACCGTTAGGTGATAAGGCAAGATGCATGTAACACTTGCTAATTACAAAAATGTAATTGTTCTGAAAAAGGATTTCCATTTCTACAATAACTTATTCTTTACTAACAAAATTACAAAATTCAAATTCTTCGTTGTGAGTGTAAAACTCTATGTTAAAAAATGCATAAGTATATATTCCTTTTAAATTTAGAACAATCTTACTCAATTAAAACTGAAGTAAACTATTTTGATTTCAAAAGCATTTTTGTTGCATGATACGAAGTATATTTCTAAAGATATTTATTTCAAATGATGTTTCAACTCAGGTGGAAAAATTTATCCCATTATTTAACTTTTGTTACAAATGTTTGAATATAATTTGTTGAATGAACAACTACAAAAGTTTCATTCGATAATTAGTTTGTATTTACGATAAATATCAGTTGAAAGCTTGTTTATGAAAAATAACCATGTCGTATCTTATGTGTTTCAAAATAAAATTGTTATGATCGAAATTCAAAATATTTGTTTTGGAGAAAAAAGCTATTACTAATTAATTTATTTTGCTCCATAAATTTTCTTCAGCACAAAAAAAAATATTTTATTTTAAGCATATAAATCATAAATTTAAAATGTATTAAGGAATTCTATAAAATGATTAAATATTTCATTAAAATATTTATAAATGTGTTATTCTTAACACAATTTAATTACAAACATGTGTGCTTTAAAAACATAATAATTTAATACAATGCTTGCAATTTAACTTTTTCATTTTATTTTTGACAAAACAAAATATTCTTTTTCTAAAACGTTTTAAATAAATTACACGAATAATTTCTAATCAAAATTTTTAGCATTTAATTAATGGAAAGAAAATAAAAATACTTCCTATTCTGTTTACAAAATTTTATCTTTTTTTTTAATGGGACTGAAAGGGACTAAAAGGAAGGCAGCTTGATTTGCCTTGCCAACCCAGAGGTATCATTTCACTTGAAGGACATTGCGCCATAATTTACGCAATTAGCGAACCTGATCAATTTTCGACTGTATTCAATACAGAGCCAGCTATCTTCCATAAACAAGAATGATATTATTATTTATAAGGCCACCATAGCACCGCATTTGGAATTGTTACAATTTTATTTTAAAATTCACTAACTCTTTGTATTAAAAAATTATAATTTTGATCTGAATTGTTTATAATTTATTACAATTACTGTATATCTAATTAATTTTGATCTGTGATCTCTATTCTGACATTTATTTTATTTTCTAGAGTTATTCCACTTACATTAGTGAGTTATAGTTTTAATATTAGGGCGAAGAATAAACAATGTATCATTGTGAATGGATAACAATGTATAAGAAAACCATTACTGAATGTCATTTCTCATTTCTTCTGAAGGCTAGTTGTTTTACATAAGCTCTTGTAAACACGTAAGCTGTTGATTCTTTGACAATTGAAAAAAGAAAAATGATTTCAGCGATGCAGTAGACAATAGTTACTTTTCTAAGGATTGATAAAATTATTAAATTTCACAATGCTGTTTGCTTTTATTTGATGAAAATTCATATAAATGATTTTTTAAACAAAGAAGACCTCTATGTAAAATTGGGAAACAAAAACAAATCTCTTCCTTAAACAGAAGTATTTTCAATAGAAATAATTATTATAAGATAAAATATAGTTGTCTATTTATTTTGAAATTACAAATTGACAATGTTTATTATTCAAAACTAGGATATGAAATTCATTGACTTTTTATTTTGATAAGAATCAATAAATGATTGCAAACATTTCTCTTCATTAATATTGATTATGAAATTGCCCATTAAATTGTAATATAAATTGTAGTCAAAAATAGATTTTCAATGATTCGATAGACTCATTTCACTGAAAAAAATATTAATATATGAATATTTTTATTTTTCATACATCAAGTTAAATATGTCCATGTTTTAAATTATTTTTAAAAAAACAATATACTAATGCTTTTACTAAATAATGTTTTTTTATAAGCTACAGGTTAGTATCACGTTCCATTCTTGTCATAAAAATCTTTAAGCACTCTGTAGAAATATAGCTTAAAATGAAAAGTGTAGAATATTGTTTAAAATGTGTTAATACTGTTTAAAATAATAACATAGAACGAGTAATATGAGATAATATAATTGAAAAGACACAAAATCTTACGCAACACATAGGCTTATTACAAAATTAAAGTAAGATTATTTATTGAACACAAACCAGACATTATATATGTATTTTATATGCTATTTTATGCAAAAAAATAAGCAAACATGTAGTTTTCATGTAATAAATAATTATAGTAATCAAAGGATTAAATAAAACTTATATTCTCAACTCATTTCTCATAAATTTTGCCAATCAAAATTGGAACTATTTGCTGATACGTATTTTGATTAAAGAATTATTTTTCTTTGGTAAAGTCATTTCGTTTTTTTCATGAGCTGATGTTTCTAGAGATGCATCATTGACCTTATGACTTATGACCTCCCCATCTTTTAAAGAAAATTGGCTTAAAGTATTAACCTATTTTTCTTGAAAATAACTTGTATTTGCTTAGTTTCATGACACCATAAAATCACTGTTAGATTTCTAATAACTATTCAGCAACACCTGAATGAAGTGAGAAATTGAAAGCTGACGAAAAAAGGTAATTGTCTTTTCAAATTAAAACTACTATGTACGCTTTTTTTTTCCTTTATAAATATTCATATTATTTATTCTTAACGCAATGTAAACAAAGTCTTTTTAATCCTTTTAATTTACGCAAAACATTTTATTTCATTGTTACATACTTGCTCAATAAGAAAGAAAAAAATATTTACATATATAAACAATATTTTTTTATTGCTGTAAGTGAAAAGAAAATTGTCAACAAATAAACATTTTTATTCAACAAAATATTGTCTTTCATTGAGTTACTCTAATGAGGTTGAAGTAATCGGAAAAATAATTGCAAAATTTTTATCAAAAGCAAAGCTAATAGTAATATTTAAACGCTTGTGTAAAAATAAAAAAAAACATTGTTGCAATTTTAAACTATTTAAAGAAACAAAATAGATTATGGTATTTTATGTGAGATGGCTATGTGATGTTTTTTTTGTTAAAATGGATGCATGATATATGTATATATATGTATTTTATAAAAACATCTGTATGATATATTTTTAAAAATAATTGCTAATTAATTTTGAGTATCTATTACTAATAAAATTAAAGGGTTTAATAAAATATATACTAGAGTTTATTAAATTATATATATTAGTTTATTATTAGTTAATTAACTAAATAAAGAAGTTTATTAAATAAGCCAAAGAGAGCTTTTTATAGTCCGTGAGAAAAGCTTTCTTAAAGCAATAGAAAGAGGAAATGTACGAATGCCTTATACTGATCTTCAGATCTTATACTATCTGTAACACAGTGTCAAATGTATATGTGGTGTAGTATAAATATATGTGTGATAAGCATTTAGTTTTTGACTTCATAAGATGGAATATTTTGTATTCGATTTATTTCCAATTTGTATATTTGTATGAGAATAATTTATATAAGTTCAAGTGTGAAAAATTTCTGTGTGGTTGAAGTGATTGCTCAATGATTCACCAAGTAAACAATATTTGAATTTACAATGAATACTTATAATTTTTTTCAATATTTTATTTAAAAAAAATCAGCTAATATATTGGCTATTCTTCTAAAATTTTATAATTTAAATCCAATATCTAAGAAATGAAGTTTTAAAGGCATCTAATTAACACTATTGCACAGGTCTGTTATCTTAAATGCATTAGTAAAAAAGATTAAGCACTCAAATTACTTTAGGGATAATTATTTTTTAGTGCATTAGTTAAATTACCATGATGATTTATTCAATCACGGGTTCCGCTTGAAGCAAAAAATGCACTTACTAGATAAGAAAAAAAATCTCATCACATACAAAGACAATAACATGATGCATTAAACATTTCATAATGGAATAATTGTTTAATGGTAGCTTATATAATTGGTTGTATTTGCCGAAACCAACATATTTCAACTTACATTAGATGCTCAAATGTTTTGAAATGAGCAGACACGTTTCGATTCGTCATCGTTTTTCCTATCCAAGTCCATTGACCATTGCTTCGGGTATGAGAGTAGGGTGGAGCACGCGGCATGAGGAAGCACTTGTGGGTCATCTGCGTGATGGGAACACGCAATTGATGTCAAGACTACACCCAGCAAGGGGGTAAGGGGTAGCCTATAAACCTGACGTCGCAACTTTCTCTTTAGCGAAAGGGGTGTTCCACGATTGCACACAGATGCTCTGTTTGTGAACCAATCTACTCAAAAAGAGAACGATTTCCTCAATTAATTTATTTTTTGTGTGGTTTTATTTTTGCTTTGCTATAAATAAATAGGAAAAAAGGTGGATTTTCCGTATACCTTTTAGACATTATTAATCAGCATTGTTCGAATTTTTTTGAAACCAGCTGCTTCGCATTAATTTCATCACGTGATATGGAAAAGTGTAGCTGTTGTAGTAAAAATTAGAATTTGCAACATCATGTATATATGTCTGTATCTGCTGATTTTTGAGGAAAGAAATCAATTATTCCCCAGATTACATAAATAATGTGCAGATTAAGTAGGAAGATTCTATTAAAGTTCCAAAAATTGTTAAAATATGTATTTTAAAAATTACCTTGATGGTCTGAATATTACCAACGAAGCAACTATTAAAGTGAAGAAGAAACAACAGCAATGTTTCTTTATCCTTACATTTACATAATGTTATTTATTTGTTTTTCGGCATCAAAACGCTTAAGATAATAAATCCGAAGCATTTAAGACAGATTGTTGTTTAATCAATCATCAATTAAATAAGAGAAACTATATAGCATAAAATCAAATGGTTTAAAAAAGCATTCCAAATAAACATGTTTGTTTATATTTTTCAATATTTAAATAAGCAAATTAATATAATTAAATCAACAAATTAATTAATCCTCTAATTGATAAAATAATGATACGGAAGTCAAGGATGTGCACCAAATACCTTGGTAAAATGAGGAAATTTCTAGATTCTGATCGTTAATGGAGCAAATTAGTGATATATATATATATATATATATATATATATATATATATATATATATATATATATATATATATATTGATGAATAATTAACAGAGAAATATATGAAAAATTTGGCAGTTCATTTTGTGCCACGCCAGAATAAAAGTAGAATTACTTAAGGTGTACAAAATCTTCAAACGTGAAGTATTGAACTGAAATAAAAATATTAAAATATAAAGGAAGGTATCAATAAAGTGTAATTAAAATTTAAAATATAATAAAGAGAGCAAAATGAATATGTAAATGGGATTATGTACCAACATGGTTAGCTTCCTCAAGGGACTGTTGACCCCTTTGGCACAAAAATGTGATTTTTCTGTTATGGCAAAGGATTATCATTAAAATTATGCCACTAATTCACAAATCCAAACAAAATCAAAATTGAATATAAGAAATAATTATCATTTTCAGTTTTATATTTTATGATTTTTTTTATGCTTTTTAGGTGTAGTGTTATGACTTTGATAATTGTCTTTTGTCATTTCATAGATGAGCCATACTTTTTAAGCTAGTGTAGTCAACACTTCCTGATCTAGCAAACCTTGGTACTTAATTCCATTCATATGTTCATATTTTCTCTTTATTAAATTTTAATTTTATTTGCACATGTTTTTGACATTCTCTTTTGCCTTTTTTACTATTTGTATTTCTATTATATACTTCAAAAGATTTTAAATTATGTATATACATCATGGATAACTTTTGAGATTATCCATATTTACACTAATTGAGTACATTATATTTGATATTAATTAGATTTACATAATATTAAGTTTTAAAATGATAGACTTGATCTTTTTATATAATAATTATTTACTGTTAAGTATTCCTTTAGTAATTATTCCCTGCAGTCATTTATTTGGAAGGCCCACAAAATGTAGATATAGCTGCGATTATGTGGCACTTAAGAGCAACATATTTATCCTGATAAATTGCCCGATTTAATAATTATTATGAACGCTTTATTATTATTATTTGTCATGTTAGTTTTAGGCAACATATAAGGAAAAATTTTGAAGCGGGAACTTTGTAAGCTGTTAAGGAAAACATAATCCTATAATTTCATTAAAATATCTATAAATGAATTAAGGTGTTAATGCTGATGTTAAGTATAACAGAAGGCAGTTATTCATTTTGAAGATCGATATTAGCGTAGAAAAAAAATGGAATTATTTCACATTAGAAAAACGAATCAAAAATGAATAACTATAAATACTTTATTGCATCACATATTTATGTATTTAAAATGTAGACGATTTTAAAATGTAAAGTACTTTTTATGCAGTAAAGAAATAAGTTTACTTATACAACTAAATGAAAACATATAAAAAATTTAACTATAGAGGTTTCCTTGATATTATTGTTTTTAAATTAGTTTTTCAATGTGTAAATGTTTATAAAAACGCTTAATTTTTATAGCTCTTAATTTTTTAAACTAAGATTTCTTCTAGTTTTTTGTGAGCGTTGCACTTCTTGGATAATACTTAGACACGAGAATAATGTTACTCGAAAAGTGCAAATTGATGGATTATTTTTATATAAGTTTTATAAAAACTCAAAGTGAGTTTTAAAATCGCGCGCGTTGTTATAATTACATACAACTATCAATAAATCTAATTTTAATAAATAAGTATTTAAAAAATTCTATCATATTATTTTATTGCAATAAAAACTAAAAATAAAATCAACTCTACATTGTTTGAAAAAAATCACAATGCAAGTAAAAATGTTTTAATTTGTATTGGACTTTGTTCCATTTGTGGTAGAGAATGAGAAATTTTTTTATTTAAATTCTGGTTTATTGGATTATAAATAAAGAGCTCATTGAAGTCTTATAAGATGTTTGTAACAATATGCATTACATAAATTTAATTAATGAAGACTAAAAGAGTTTCACACAGAAGATTATTTTATTGGAATAAAAACTAAAAAAACTTCCAACCCAACATCATTTAAAAAAGAATCTCAAAATTGTAATTTCAATTTATGCACATTTTTCTTTTATGTTTCAAATTATTTAAATTTCATTTTATATACATATTTAAATTTCAAATATATAATTTTTTATGTATTTAATAACATTATTTTTTATGTATTTAATAACATTTTTTATGTATTTATGTAATCAAATAATGTATTTAAATACATATTTAAATTTCAAATATATAATTTGTATTTCAATATGTAAATATGCATAAAAAATATGTATTTCATGGTATTTTGTGCTCATATATTGTTTGATGAAGGCAAAAACACTTCATTCCACTATATTCGCATATAAAAATTAATCAATACTTTTCTATTCACTAATAATACGTAAGATTTCTTCCGGTATTTTTTGTAGTCAAAGCAAAGAAATAAAAACTTATTATTGTCTAATTCTTAATGAATTCGATCCTAATGATCTCTCAAGATTCCGCGAGAGAGGTTCAAGGAATGGTCGAGAAGCTTTCCTTTCAGCGGAGGTGCATCGAGGAAAAAGTGTTCCGGAAGAGGAGTGGCCGGGGACAATGGCGTACCAGCAACACCACAAGAAACAGGTTCACTTTCTCCTTCTTCACCAGCGTTCTGACAAGGTAAAAAGAAAACCAGATATCTTCGGAGAAAGAAATCTGTGGGCAGTTTCTCTTGAAGGAAAAAAGAGTGTGACCTCAATTCTCGCGCTTTATAAAAACTCCGATTGCCCCAAAAAATTGTTGTTATTCTTTTGAGGGGCGAAAAGAAAGCCTTGACTTCAGGTCACTGGAAATTCCATATCTTATCTCTCGTGAGACACGAGCGAGAGGAATCGATTACAATATCTTTTCCTGAGCATATAAAATGTGTTTCATATGCTTCAGCATTGATATAAACTTTATTTGAATGCGATCATACGTAACTGAATAATGATTTTAAGCTATTTTAAGTCAGTGTCAAATTAAAAACATCATGTTTCACTTACCATAGGAGATCAGAAAATTGCACATATACATTTTTATTCAAATAAGAAGTTATATGCTAGAAATTTTAAGATTTATATTTGGAATTTTGATATTTTTAAATAAAGTAATATTGAAAATATTGACACATAAGTTGATTTCCTCGATAAAATCTTTATTTGTACCTGTTATCTTAGAATTTTCAAAATTATGAAATTTATTCTTAATATATTCCAGACATTTTCAACAATCAACTTACGTTGATTTTTTCTCCGAAATATTAATGGGTTAGAAAGAGATCCTTTTCTTAAAGCCACATTTTGTATTACATCCCTTAAAACAATCAGATAAAAAAGTTGTAAAAGCACTTAATTGTTATATTTTAAAAAAATTTTCTGAAATTATTTTAAATATTTGTAAATAAATTTTTTGTTATTTTAAAAAATATACCATTTGATGGAAGTTCACAAAATACCTTCCCAGAATGTCTAAAATACGTAAAAAGCTTTTTACATATTTTAAGCTTGAAGTTTGGTTTTCCTGTTTCCTAAAACTAAGTCCATCAAATTATTTCGTCTGGTATTAAATATTATACTATTAAATACTATACTATTAATTATATTATACTGGTATTAAATATTATAAAAGTTGTCAAATGTAAAATGAAGTATTCTGATATAGTTTAAAGAGAGATATATATAATATAAGGTGAAATATATAACTCATGTTAATTTATGTGCAACTGATGATAACTTGTAGAAATGGGATTGAAATTTGAAATAAAATAAAAAATCTTTGTGGAACTTGTTTTCTAAATTATTTGTGGCCATGATATCAATTTATAATTTGTTTGAAATATAAAACCTTTTTAAAATATCTATAATTGTACGAATATCCTATACATTTTTGAATATCCTCTATAGTCAAATAAAAATTAATTATTATTATGGATATTAACGAAATAAAAAATGTATATCAAATATCCTCTCTAGTATATTATTACATATATAGTTCCAAGTATTAATGAGCAAAAAAATTGTGTCAAATATAAGCAATCAATTACTACGCAATAAATATATATAATTATGAATATATATATAAGGTATGTAATCGTACAACAAATATATTATACACAGTAAATATAAAAATTAATTATTTTAAAATGCAAAAGACCATTGGATCAGCATATAAATAAATTCAAGCTTTAACAAACAGCTGAACCTTCAACGGGGAAAGACATACGGAATGTAAACCATTGCATATTTTTTACCACAATAGTTAGTTACACTACGATTTTAAAGGCCGTTGTCGCTCTTGCAAGAGTTTGTTCCCCTCTTCTAAGTAAATCCAATCTCACAGTATAGATATTACATTAAATTTGGCTAATCAAAAAATATTATCACACACACACACACACACACACACACACACACACACACACACACACACACACACACACACACACACACACACACACACACACACACA
>JAPDSC010088416.1:0-17148 GCA_026290005.1 Latrodectus geometricus | reverse complement strand
TATATATATATATATATATATATATATATATATATATATATATAATGTTTGTGTGTAAATGATGCATGAAATAGTGATTATAAATCCTAACTAATTATTCAAAAATGAGAAATAGTCATTCTAAATTGAAATAATTAACAGGTGACGTTAAGATGATATTAACATTAATTACAATAACATAAATGATTACTTAATATATTGTTTCTCAAAATTAAAACTAATAACATGTTTTTTGCATAAATTGAAACTTTTATTTATGTGTAAAATTGTTATTCTTTGAATAGAAACATCTACCATTAATTTTGAAAATTGATGTTATATGGTGTAATTTAAGAAATGATTTTACTTTATGCATCTAATGTTTATTTAATGATATTGTTTTTAATGAACTTAGAAATGAAGACATTGAGAGGGGTTCCAAGATAAGGCAGACAAGTATAAGTATTCCGGAATGTCATCTTTTGAGAGCACTAAAATGTCAAAATTACATTCAACGTTAACAAAAACTAAACTCCAGATGTGTGTCATATGTTATTTTTACATTATCATACTCTCAATTCAACAATATTTCCATACAAATGTATAATTATTTTATTTAAGAATATCAAAGTTTTTTATGGTGGTATATTTATAATTATAATTATATTATTGCAATATTTCTCTTTTCAGTAAATAATATTGCTGAATCTGTTCTTCGAGTATGCTTATAAAATTAAAATACATTGGGGAATTTTTTTGTATACTATAGGAAACATAAAAAAAAGTTGTGAAATTAAATATTCAGTTTAATTTGACGGGGTAAACTTAGAATAATATTTTGTTGATTGAAAAGAGAAAGTTTTTTGAAATTACTAAACTTGTATATAGAATTTATTAAAAAGGAAAAGCAAATTCCGTCTGGACTGATTGCTGTTACAATAATTACACAATTAGCGTGCAATGAAATGCGAATAAGAGACATTGGTACTGTAGAAGCTGGATAGTTAGGAATAGGAGTCGTTCTTATCCATAAGTTCGATTATGGTTATTTTTTGATTACCGCGATCAGACATAAAGTATGATCACTAAGAGGAACTTATCACTCACTATAGAGAATCACTTTGTAGTCTTAAGTAGTCTTTGTAGTCTGCTCGGGGACATAGAGATGTGATTACTGGACAACTGTCTCAAGACCTGGGTCTTTGTTGCATTTGGAACCATAATATCGATTAACCATATATGCATAGTTAGCTGAGAGGGGCGTTTACATTTGGATATTAATAGTTTATGTTTTTTTCGTGTAATTTCACTAAAAAAAGGATTTTATCTTGGAGTCATGAATTCTTGGATAAATCAAGATGAGGTGTAATTCTCAATTACATGTCGAGATTGAGCACAAAAAGCGATTTCAATGGTCTTTCGTCTGGAGAAAACGAGTAAGACACTGACACTATAGTGTTAGAAACATCAAAGAAATCGATTGCTCTGATGGCGCTGGTATCCTTTTAAGATTTTTAGTGGTGAAAATGCACTTTAGGTCCCCTACTTAGCACGTTTTCAAAATCGCCGATGCCATGGCGAAAATTCTATAGCTATTTCAAAGTGAAACTTAATTAGCGACCAATGAAAAGGCTAAAACAAAAGAGTAATTAATGAACATGCGCGAAAAAGCTCTTCAAATTCGCGAGTTGGCAAAGTAGGGGACCTAATGTGCAATTTAACCTTTTTAGTTCATTTTTTGGATCAATTTTTGGTCGGATGTACACCTTTCCAAATCTTCTCTGCTTATATAATGATAGTAGAATGCCATGAAATGCTTGAACCTAGCATAGAAGTTCTTCAAGAAGCAGTGAGATACCAATTAATTTTTATAAATAATAAATCCTGACCTGTATATGTCAACGATTATGAAGAAGAATGTACTAACCGTATTATGTGACCAGATTTTAATCTAGTAGATCTCGTGTGAAGTGTTCTAATTTAAGTCACTGCATATAGGATAGCCCTTCCCCAAAATTCCCAGTTTTTAAAACCACAGTGTTTTTTAAAAATTAAATTATTTCAACAATAATTGATTAATAACTTCCTTAAAACTGATAATTTGCTGTGACACTTTTATTTTTGCACTCGTTTAATAAGAGGCCACATCTCATATTAAACGAAGCAATAAACATAGAATAAAAATTGCCCTGTATGACGCTTTATACTATAACCAAAGTTCTTCTCATCTGCCTATCAGTTTATATTAAATTTCTTTGAAGATGTTTTGTTTGTGTTTTTTTTTCTTACAATAAAAATAATTAGTATATCAAATTTTCCAACATTAAATAAATTTTTTTTTAAATACATCATTGTTTAAGCTTCTAACCTTATTTTTAAATACCTCTAACAAAAGGTGCATTTCGCTACAAATAAGATATTTCTAATAAAATGTTTGTCAATGTATATGCATAACTTTATATGTATATATTTTATTATTCCAAGATTGTAATAAATCCCATTTTTAAATTTTTACATTAATTATCTTAAATACCATATTTGTGTTATTTATTTTTTATTTAACGTTTGAAGTTAAATAAATAAGTAAATTGTTGTTTTGAGAAGGCAATATATAGAGATTGATCTATAAACAAAATTTTGTGACAAAAAATAAGCATGATTAGTTTCACGATACTAATGAAAAAATTTCTCTTTTTGTTACTAAACTATTTCCTGTAATTACTTTATCTTGAGTTTTTGATGGAAAATTGTTTTACATTGTATTGGGAAAATTGTATTTTGGCCAAAAATATGGGCAATTAATTAAAGGTTTAAATGAATGAATCCTTACGAAACTTTTGTGTTGTATCTTATAAGCACACTGAAAGTTGAAAAAACAGCAATTATTCTATTTTTAATTTCCTTCTAATTACACCTAAGGGTACTATGACTAAAATAATTATACAATGAAAGAATAATGTAGTCATCATTTATATAGCTTTTGGAAAAATATTTTATTTGCATAAGATATGTAGAAACATTATTGGTCACAAATAAACCTTGTTTCTACTAGGTTTTATTTGTGACCATTTACTCTGTTTTTTTGTATTTAATCTCTCTATTTATATATTTTTTATAAATAATTAAAATAATTTTATGTGGAACTTCAAATTAATTCTATTGTGCAAATATATACCTTCAAACGAACAAATTTGAAAAAAAGATTCCAATTGATTATTATAATTTCATAGTCAATTATTATGCTTATAATATTAATATTTAGTATAAACTCAAAATATTGGTGAATGCTTTTTCTATTTTAAAATTGTAAATGTTTCATACTAATTTTTGAAGATTATTTAATTTTAAATTTACTACAAACAATATAAATCCATCGGAACATTCACACATTTTGTTAATTAATACATAATGAATATTTCATTTCATTCATAAAAAATTATTAATTTATAGCAAAAGTATTTTTATAAAATTGTTATTTATATTTAAGATGAAATCATTAACAAAAAGGTGATTTATTATTTCCATTCTAACATTGTAAGCATTCTGAATTACAACATTGTTTACTCTAACATTTTAAATTTACAAGAAACAAAATAAATCTATATGATCACTCTCTTCGCAAGTTTTTTGAAAAATGCATATTAAATATTGCATTTCTTATACATATAAAATAACAAGAAAAAAGTTTCAATTTATGCAAGTGACTTTTGACATATCATTTACTTCATGATTAATCTGATTGAGCCAGATTTTAATGATTAATATATTAGAATGATTGAAATAATAAAAGTAATAACATCCTCAAATAGCAATACGCAGCTTAAAAAGGAAAAATAGTAATTTTCAAATGAATATGATATTTAACAATTATAACTATATTAGTCAGTTAGAAGGATTGGATTCTATTCTTATATACATATTTAAGTTATTGTAGACTAAAAGTTAGTTGAACTGTGAATAACTGAAGGGTTTTTTAATCTTCCTGTGGAAGGAATGCAGACAATGCATTTTTTGGGGATTTGTGAAATTTTTGTCTGTCTAGTATTTATGCTTCACATGCGACTTATTGCGTGCACATGGAAATCAGTGTGATCAAATTTGATTTTTTTCTATCATGTTTATTTTAAAAGAATGTAAACAAGATACAGCTTTTAAAAATACGAAATATTGAAAAATGCATCCACTCAATTTTCAATTTACAAGCGCTTGTATAAATTAGTTTGAAATAATACTGTAAATTGATTTTTGTGTGTTAGCAGACTTAATAAGTTATTATTTCACCACATTATTGTTTAATTTCAAAAGAACATGGAATTTTCTATAACTTCATTAACGTACATTTGAAAAATCAAGTTTTTATATATTACTCTTCAGCCATTGATTACGACTAATGCATAGTTGAGATTTTAAAGAGGACTCTAAAAACAACTTTAAAAATAATGCATCCACACTCGAAGTGGGAATCGAATCAACGAGCTGTTGGATTGAAGATTATGAGACAACTATTCAGGCACTAGTTCAGATTTTTTGTGTCTGAAATTTAAAACAGAAAATATTTCACATAAGAATATACCTAATATAAGCTGGTTAATTTTGTTTAGGATAATATAAAATGGAAATTTAAAATACAGAAAAAAGATATTCTTTTTCTTATTGCCAATTTGAGCTTCTTAATTTTGCTTAGAATAACGTAGACATGAAAGTAAAATTTAAAATGAAAAAAAAAATTCTTTTTTTATCTCAAATTTGAGGCTAGTTAATTTTGTTTAAAATAAAATAAAAAGCATAAAAAATAGAAAAAAAAAATCTCCTTTCTATCGCAAGTTTAGGTTAATTAATTTCGTTTAAAATAATAAAAAATATAACAATAAAATTTAAATTAGAAAAAAATAATCTTATTTGAACTTCCTTAGTTTGCACAATTACACCAATTTTCACGAATTAATTTTATTTGAAATTACATAACAATTTGTAAACATTTATTTTTTGCTAATACCTTTAAGAGTTTCTAAATATATAACTAAAAGTTTTGAATATATATTTTCTTACCATTTTATTTTATTTTAATTAAATTTATTTTAAAAATGATTCATCAGTCAAAATTTCTTATTCATACCATTAAATTACTATTCATAAACATTAATTATTTTTACTAATTTTTTTTCATTTTTTTCTTTCAATATCCTTAAATTTTGACAAGAATAGCTGGCAAAAGAATTAAAAAATTCTTTTCAATATTTTTCCTAATAAGAAACGGAATTTATTAAGAAATGAAACAAAAAAGCCTACCTGCCTACTTAACAATTATAAAATAAAAACCTACCCATTTTAAATGCTGGTGAATAACAAAGGTATTATCTTAACACTCTTTTGTGATGATTAATTCTATTAAAATAAAGGAAAAATCATGAGCGGCCTACTTTTATGACCTTTTTGAATAATGGGAAACATCCTGATCGCTTCACTTTCAAAAGAATTTTTATCAATCCCTTTCGGAAGTAATACTCAAATAAAGAAATATTATCGTAATTTGTATACATTTCTTTCCATTCCGTGGCATCATAATGAACATTAAAGATTATCCTTGGTTATCAGTTTTATTAATATTCTATGTCATTCACTTAATGACTACCGGTTTGTTGTCTATTTCATTATGTATTCATAAGCAAAGTTTGAATAAATTAATGGTAAAGATCCATGGTTTGTATTGTCCATAAAATATTAAGTCTTTAAACTATGCATTATCTCAAACATTCTTTTTATTCTTGCAATAAAATAAAATTAATGTATTTTATTGAGAACATGTCCTGATGTGTTTTCCTATATTTAGTTTATAAAATAAGAAAATTTTTCATAAAAAATTTGATTTAAACATTGTTTATTGGTTTATCATTATATAGTACATTTATGTATATAAATATTGATTGTATATAAATCTTAACATATTAAAAAAAAAGTGAATTGGAAAATTTTATGAAAGTTTAGCTGAAATATTTTTATATTTTTAAAATAATGATAACTTAGTTTAAAATGATTTGAAATTATATACTTTTGTTTTCCTCCATTTATCAAAATAATAGGTTCTGCTACTTTTTATTGTTTTCGTAAATATTTGAATCATCATTATTCCTTTATATGAATAGTAATTCAATCTCATAATTTAATTTTGTATGGTTTAATTTCTTTCAACAGTACACATCTAAAGATAGGTACGATACTATCTAACAACAAATTACAAATTTATCAAAATTTAGTAATCATTCTATTTCTGATATGACTGACGTTTATATGACTGACGTTAATTATTTTAAAATATATGATAGAATTTATATAATGTGATATGGAAGCACTGATAAAAGAAGAATAAGAATAACATATATTTTATATAAGATGATATATTGTTTTGTTTTTTATATAATAATATTTAAGAATTCTTTCCCACTTAAAATTTATGTTATTTTAAAATTAATAATTCAAGGAAATACGGGATCCTTAATATAAAAATTAATCTTCACTTTTGAAGATTTGTGCTATATGTTATAAATTGAGGATTAAAATAAAAGAAATATTAATTTATACGAGGGAATATTTTTCAAAATATTGAGTACCAAATTTGAGATTCTTACGTAAGCTGTTTTTTGTTATTTATCACAATTTTAGTTAGCTTTTTACGAAAATAACATTTTAACGTAAAGTTTGTTGATGTACGATACTTTCTATTTGTGGTAGATTAATTTGATTATATATTAGATTTTATCCATTCTTAAATTTTAAATTAATTTTAATTTTTGAATTAATATTTTGTTTTAAAAGAAAATTATCACTTATGATTTGTAAGAATTTAGTTTTAATCTGATATAAATAGCCAAAGAAATTAAGAAATATTAATCAGAAAAGTATATTAATCAAAAGATAACTTAAGTCACATTTTTGAACTTAATGGAGCCATGAAGCAATTTTAAATACTTTCAAAGTGAGGTAAGAAAATAAAAAACTATTCACTTTCATGATACGAATAAAAAACATTTCATTAAAAATATTGCAATAATGAGGATGGAAATGTAAAAAAAAATTATACATAAATAGTTCAAAATTTTTTAATTCTATGCAAAAAAACTTTAATTCTGTAACAAATCATATATCAAATCATATACAGCTTCCTTTAAAAGTACTGATGTGTGAAATAATTATGAGGGAAATCAAAAGTAGTCTTTAAAATATTTTTGTAGCAATGTACATTGATTTCATGTTTTAATTTATAAAATGGAATTTTCTTTAATTAGATAAATAATATTTTTACTGAGTTATTCAATGAAATAGGAAATATTTATGAAGGAAGAATTTTAACTTTATTTTGAAAAATAATATTTAAAAAAAAAACAATAAAAAATATAAAAAACAACAAACAAAAAAACAACATTAAAATATAAAAAAAAAAACAATTTTTCCATTTATTCAATAGACATTATCTATTGAATAAATGGAAAAATTGTTTTTTTTTATTACAATCTTGATTCAAGAAACAACTTTATTACATCGATAATGGGAGCGAAAAGTGTTATCGATGTTGTTGTTGTTTTCGTATCCATGGGCAATACAGGAAAAGGAAAAAAAAGGATAAAATAGTTCGATTCCCGGATCAAATGCTCTCAAAAGCATCTAAGACAGCAGCTGCCAACTCAGGAGCATGAGGGCTGTATAAAGGTTCCTGTTGGGGATCAAAGAGTGGCACCAAGTCGAGCTTAAGAATCCTCGGGGTAACAGATGGACATTTGAAGATGTGCTTCGATGTAAATTGGACCTCAGGGCAGTTCTTACAAATAGAGTAGGTCCTTCTTTTGTCTGAAAGGATTTTCATGCCTCTTCAATGTCCAGTTATCAGTCTAGCAATGGAGCTTGTAATATTCCTGGGATAGTTGAAGTCTGTAATAAGTAGCTTCTTGAAGTTTTGTGTCAAGAGTTTAGGTCTTGCTACAGTGTTGGCCTCTTCTAGTGTGATAGTAGTGCTTGAGTCTAGATTCCTCTCTTCTTTAGCTTAGGTATTAGCACATGTCACGATGTTCGAATGTGCAGGAATTCACTGCAAAGTGTAGGATTTTCCTTCAAGATTTAGTCTCTCCTGTAGATTAATAATTGTAGAAATGATATCAGAATTCCCGTTTTTAACTGCTTGTAGTGCACATTTTGAGTCCGAGAAGACTATCAAGTCATCCGTGGATCTCAGCATCTGCGAGTCAGCTAAGTACTTATTGAGGGCCTTCTTTATTGCCAAGAGTTCACTGGATGTGTTATCAATAATGGATATTGGGAGAGAATGATCCCAGAAGTATAAAGCAAAAAATATCCCATAATACTTCAGTATCCTCTGTGTCCGATACTAGGTACTTCTAAGAATTCTAACACATATATTAGAAACTTCTGGCAGTCTTTCTTCCTGAGTTCCAAAGTAATAGCTATTTGAATGTTTGAAATGAAAAATTCTGTGAAGTTATTGTGGTAAAAGTAAGAACACTTTGTGGTAGAAGATCTTGAGAGTATACGAATTCTCCCAATATTGCAGTGAAGGATTTCAATAATCAAGGAACTGTATTAGAATTAATTTCATCGAATATTATTAAAAATGGAATGTTATTAAAAATTAGTAATGTTACAGCCACTACATATATGAAGGTTTTAAGACAAAATTTGAGAAAAATTTTTAAAAAATATTATATTATAATGTAACAGATACTACTTTCAATATTATTGTTAACAGATATTAAAAATTATAATAGATATTACGTTCCTGTAACATTTGTAAACGTGGCGCATATTTTAATGAAGTAATCCTATTGTGCGAACAAAATTGAATTAAAAAGAAAAAAAAAAGCACGTTGGGCTGTTTTCTTTTACGAAAAAAGAGGATTTACTTTATTTTCAAAATTTTGATTTGAATAAGCTTAATATTACAATAAATGTAATTCTTTGATGATTCTTTCATAAGAAAATATGAAATCATGATGAATACAAATATAATTATGAATAATTTTTTAATATATTATAATTTAAGTACATATATAATAAAAGCTTTATATGTATTTTAAATTTTTTAATCTTTTATTATATATAATAATATACATAATAAAAGCTTTTTATTCACATTTTTTTGGCCAATTTAGATTTTGCAGTTTTCTGTATGAATGAAACAGAGTTTTTAAGTAAAAATTCGCATGTTTCTTTTGAATTTTTTTTTTTAGTTAAAATATAATTATTACAAAACTAGCTCGTATAAGAAGAAAAAAATAAAGTAAATAAGTAATGAAATCAATGTTGAAATAATATTTCAGAATGTAATTTCAGCAATTTTCCTTGAACTTTCTTCATTTTACAAACAATTTAAATTAGCAGAAACTTTATTTTCTTGTAGTAATTAAAAACAATATAAAACTTTAAATTAATAAAATAAAAATAATATAAATATTTGATACACAGTTTCTGTTTCTCAATGATTCTGAAATTAATTCTTATCGAAAAATAAATAATTAAAACTAACCAATAAGAAATGAAATATATAGATTAAAGAATTTAAGATAAAATAAGGTGAATGTATCTGTGATACTGTGGTTTTGTTACTGTTATATAATTAATTTAAAAAAAAACATTATAATTTATATATAAAAAAAACTTTTTATTTTTTACCCATTACTTCGATTATAATCAACATATTACATATTTAAATTAAATGTGTTTTTAAAAGTTCCTTAAATAAAGAAAAAACATAAATTAAATTTGAAAGTTTACAACTTTATTTTTCTAATTTAACAAATTCTTGTTAAAATGATAGACATGTATCAATGATAGTCAATCATAACATTGATATAATAATTTATAATCATCTTGTAAGATATATGAAGGGAAAATCACATTCTTTGATTAGCGTCTTTTATATATGATTTAAAACTTGACATCGCGTTGTTATTTGTTTAATATGGCTAGGCAACAAATGGCACGGAAAACCATTACAAGGCCTCTCGCACATGCGTAGCAACACGGCTAGAACATTATAAATCTTTTCACTAATATATAGCCTTCTCATAAGTATTTATCATAGAAAGTTGGCCATATTTATACTTTCCCGGTGAAGAATTTCAGAAAATACTCTTCACCTCAAGTATATTCCCTAAAGGCTAATCTTATAGCAAAATCTTACTTTTTGGATTGAAAGTTTTGATGGTTAATCCTAACCTTTGCTTAAAAACAGAGTTCTATATTGTGTGTATGCTTGGATAGATGCTTAGAATTTTTTTTTGTTTTCTACCTTGCGATATCTAAACATTATTGATTTTCCAATAAAAAAATTTCCAGACGTCAAAACACTACGGAAATTACAAAAAATCTCTTAAAATCTTAAATTGTTTTCAACTATGCAATGTTAAATGTTTGTCATCTGTTGATTGACTTCTTTCATTCTATCCTTTTACCCTGAAGAACGCGATCTTAAAATTAGGTCTTAACATAAATGCTTGTTGTTGCACTACTAAATGTTCAAATATGTTGATATACTATAAAATATCTTTCCAAATATAGAAGTATTTAAAGTGTTGTTGAGGTACTATTTCCCAATTTCATTTATAATGCCCAAATAAAGCTGTGGAATTGTTGCTTTCAACTACTTGTTAATTGCCAAGAGTCTATTGGGATCTATCATTATATTGGCGTTATCAACCGATCGTCTTCCAAGAATCAAGATTATTTGAATTGAATCTTTTTTTTTTATCTGTATCAGTTTGTAAGGATTTAGTTCAAATGAACTTTTAATAATGCCACCTGTTGACTTAATAAAGCTACCACAGTCGCAACTAAAAAATATAGTCCTAACGGAAATTCTCAAACAGTAGCAATATGAGTGGGACTCAGCAGATACAGGTACACCTTATTCTCAAAACTGAACACAAAGCGACTGGTAGGCCAGCAACAATTGGCCCAATTCTTCACAGGGCATGGCCAATTCCCCCCCTTCGTTCACAGGCTGGGGAAAGCCACTACTGCAGACTGCATATGTGGGGAAGAAGGAAATCCACAACACTACGCATTCCACTGCCCACTAACATCATCGCTACACCTTAACAAACCGACAGATGAGAATCTCCCCGCATGGAGTGACCTTATCATAAATAATAAAATAGCGCAAAATAAACTAATAGAAATAATCAAGAAACTAGAAATACTAAAACCGGTGGTGGTAGATGTAGATAACAGTTAACCCTGTGCTCAGATCATACACACAAACACAAACAACAAGGCATACCTCACCTTATTGAGAAATAACAAGACAGCACACACATAAGTGAATACTGGCAGACCTCACCATCTTGAGAAAAAGGCATGCCTCACCTTACTGGGGAGCAATCACCTTGCAGTGGATATGTAACAAACCATATAATGACAAGAGTGGAGTCCGACTGCTACAAACAGCGAACACATAGACACAAGATTATAGCAGAAGGGACTCTCACATCTACAAAGACCAAAAAGAGTACACAAGCTCGAGCCTGGATGAAGACGGGAACCATGATCCCGTTCACCACGAACTTTGTGCTGTGCCAGACTTGGTGAAAGTGTTTTTCTAGAGACTCTAAGTTACAGTTATGCCGGCTACAATGTGGTTTCTCAGACGGCTAACTAGTGCAATATTAACAAAACAAAAGTGACTCTACGATATAGTTATGCCGGCCACAATGTAGTTTCTCAGATGGCTAACTATTATTATCTATACAAAACAGAAGTGACAACTCCGCTGGTGTGGTGCTCAAGTCACCTCCTACAAGAACTATTGTGCGCGTGTGTCAAGTGCATCCCCACCAGCTGAACCACCGAGCCAACGAAAGTGATTCCAGGCGTGTTCTTACGAACTTTGTATTCCACGACTTGGAAATGTCACACCGCGGACTCACCAACCCAGCCAAGACAAGCCAATGTCTAATATTCAGGACTCCTGGAAGTTGGACGAAGTGCCAATACAAAGCAGAGGCTACCTTCAAAGGGCGGACTGCGGCTCTCCCTGTAACAGCAGTAGAGTTGCTAGTCAGCTCGGGTTGGGTGCTAGAGGTTTTCTAGGTTTCCCTCTAGCTTCACGTGAATACGGCCCACTTTCCCACAAAGTCCCTCTAGTGGGCAAATCTTCCCAGACTGCACATGTAAATGTGACGCTCACTGCGTGGGCCTCACTTGGCGCTCGGGCTTTGCCATGTTATCTTATTTGAGTTAATAAACGGGAAGTGATGCATACACGTTGGATTGTTGGGCGATTCATCTGGTTAGTTCCGGTATCGAACCGAACGTCTTTAGGAGACTAGCCATACCATCGGTTGAGCGGAGCAATGCCCTGTCTGGCAAGGTACTCGGCTGCTGGAACGGTTATGTGTTTTCCTTGCCCGACGGATGATTCGGTGCCTCCCCGTGTTGGGTTGTTTACGCAGCGAACATCACAGGCCTTACACTCGCTTCGCGAGTAGGCCGTTCACCTGCGGCGCCTAAATGAACATTTAAACATAAATAATTGTTGAATATTTTAATCTTAGCATATTTGACTCTGTGACATCCACTACACAGTATAAAATAGTGTCATCATCAATGAAGAGGATTCTACTATAATGAATATTTTTGAAGAGACTCTCAAGAAGCAGAGGGATACATAAAATAATTGGAAGCATTTGATGGATTTTCTTGAAAATTATTGAAGAAATATATAAAATATAACTAAGCATTATTTTAATGCTTATATCAACTTCCGTTAATATTTCAGAAATACTTGTAACAGTTTGATTGGATTTGCTCTGGGGCATTTTAGAATAAGTTCGAATTTTGTATAAAGTGTATTTCAGTTGATAAACATAAGAGTCCATATATGTCTTTTAAACAATAATCATTATGATTAGAAAGAAGAATTGGGTTTCATATCACATATAAATACATTAATAAGATTTTTATTTCGTTATTGTTATGTTTTAGATCAATAAAAATATTATAACGTAGAAAAATTAAGAAAAAATAAGTAATTAAACTATGCAAAGGTATTTAATTGTTTAAATAATAAAAAAATCTTATTTAATTATGAAGAAATATATTTTTAATATATATATATATATATATATATATGCACAATTATTTTAGAAGTTAAACATAAATATATATATACGATAAAATTAGTTTGTAAAAAATAAATAAGGTATGCTTAAAAATTTAAATTCTTTGTTGTATCTAATTTTATCGAAATAGTGCTCCTCTTAGAAAAATTCTCATTCGTACAAATGGAAGTTCTACAAAACCGTTAAATATGCTAAGAAAACGAGTCGCAATCAGTGGTACTTAACACCAATCTAAAAATGGAATACATTTCAGCATTGTTAGTTTTACTAGGGCACAAGATTTTAAACTACTTAAAATTTATTAGTAGACATAAAGGGCACTTTTTATAGCGACTTATCTCCAGGAAACCCATTCAAAGGTAAATTGTTCAGGTAGGCAACTTCTCAAGTGAAAGCGACGTGCAATAGATAAAGAAAATCGGAAAGAATAGATATATTGGAGGAAAACATGTCCCAAATCCGGTGCGGTCTATCTTCAACTTCATCTGGAGCACAATTTATATACTCCAAAGGAAACAAGCAATTCTCTTTTCAGAGGGCGGAAGGAGTCGGAGTTTCTCACTGATTTAATTTGTTAAATAATTTCCATATCATCACCATCGATGCTTTAGCTTGTCAAATTTTGAATGAAAGATGATTTAGAGAAGAAAGTGGTTTTTCCGCTTCGCGTCCGCGAAGCGTTTGGCATATAAGCATAACAAAATACATGAATAGATCCATTCTTCCTTTCCGGCATGGCCGTTTCTTTGGAAGAGGTCAAATAGAAATAAAACAACTCACCTTCCCTTCCGCCTGACCCCACGTTCCTCAGATTCATGTTAAGATGCGAGAAGCGGAAAGAGGAGCGTAATAATTGCAAGTGACCCCAGGTCATGGTTTTTTGGAAATAATGTACTGACGTATTAAAACTCGTACACCTTGGAGTAATGAAAGCATTTTTTATACCTTTCAAGTGCTGATCAAGTGTTAAATAGATGAGTTACACAGTTTAATCTCTTGTATGTAAACAGATATTTATGAAGATAGCAATTAAAAAGTTTATTATACATTGCGTCTGAAGTTAAGTATTTGGCGTGGATAAACTAAATGAATCGTCTGAGTACACAAATTCGAAGTAGAAACAAATCTAGTTCATGATACATTAACGAAATGATATAGATCTTAACATTCATATTCACAAAGTATTACATTATCCTTTAAATTAGGTTATCGGATAAAATAAAGTATTACATTATTTTATACGATAACCTAATTTAAAGGATAATTTGAGAAAAAGCTGACTTTTATTAGTATCGTATAGAAAAAAAGGAGATTAAGTTAAATTTTATTATTATCGATCACAAAATTGAAGACTAAACTAATTCTTATACGTTAAATTAAAGATAAAAGTAATTTTTAAACATGAATAATACTTGGATCAAATGCATAACCAAAATTCATACAGTTAATGAAAAAAAATTCAAAATATTTTCTAAATTATTTAATGAAAAAAAAAAGAAACAAAAATATATTTTGCAATGAAAAATACTTTCCATGTGTAATTTCTAGTATTTCGTATTGAAAAATTGAAAAGATACCAGTCTAATAAAGCTCTCAAAAAATTTAGAAAGGGAAATTCACATGTTTAAAGTATTTTTAAATGATAATTTTTCTCACTAAAATGACTTTAGCGGAATTAATTTTTAGAAACAATTTTGTAAATCTGATTTACTTTATATTGGTATAAGTTTATTTAGTATTAGATTCAAAACTTGCTTTTCTGAAGATTTTAAAGTTATAATTTCAGCTTAGCTGGAAATTTACTTAAATAACCATATTATTTTGTACAACCTGCCAATAAGCACACATTTTTTTAATCTATTTATGATAATAATGATGAATATTTTTTATTTTTAGAAATTATGATGAAGTATCAAAACATATATAATTTGATTTTCATTTGATTTACTCTAAAATATTATCCTTAAAATATCTTATTAAAAAAGGTTTTATCTATATTAATTTTATTATTAAATCAAAAATAGTTAATATATATTTTACAAGAGAAATCTATTATTAAAAATTGTATATTTCATCAAATTATCCGCAATATGATTTTTTTTTTCAATTATTTATTTTCCAGGAAGTGCTTGATACATCCCATTGAAGTCCTGGAATAGAACTCTATTTCTACAGTCATCCTTTAGAGGTTGTTTGACGCCAATTGGCGAGGTCAATCCTGATATTCATTCATTTCATGTGGGAAAAAATTATAGTATGGAAAACAGTTGGTGTGGATTCTGAGTATTTAGAGTTTCTGGGTGGGAGGTCAAAAGTATTGGAATCAACAATCACATTAAGAAAAAGGTTATAATTTGAACCAAGAATACCGGATGGGATTCATCGTCCTTGGCACAGATGCGGAATAGTGAAGATATCAATTGACTGGAAATGAAAGGAGAAAAACAAATCGGAAAGAAATAGAAACGGGATTTTTCAGAAAAAAATTTTATTCCGATTTTTAGAAGCCACTTACCTTGAAATGTTTTTTGGACTGCATACGTGGAAAAGGAATTTCCCACAGTAATTCTGCGAGGTCGTTATGCGGTTAAAGTTAATGCAAATGGGTTTAACTTCAAAGTTCTGTAAACTTTTTAGACAAAGAAAATAAAGTGATTAAACTCTGAGAAACTTATTCAGATTAGTCTTTGTTTTAGGAAATTTACTCTGAGAAACAGATTTTTAGCTAATCATTGAGATTATGTATGCACAAATTTAAACTATCTAATAATTAATGTTTGTTTTTTTCTGAGAAATTTACATTAAGATGCATATTTTATTGTTGCTAGCATTTCAAATAATTCACAGACATACATATATCGTCTATTTATTAAGACATTATTAGTCTCTTATATTATATTACATAAATAACTCAAGTTTCTTGTGTATCAGGAATATGAAATGTATTAAATAATATAAGTGTAATAAAATATAACAATTTAAAATTCATAATTCTTTATACCATTTATTATTCAGTTTAGCATGAGTTAAATTCATAAAGCATGATTATTGATGTAGATCTCTCGAATAATTTTTTTTTATAAAACGCATATTTCGTTTTCTTAAAAATAAAACATTTTTGGAAAAAATATAAATATTATGGTATTTGAGAATAAGACATTTTTATTATTTTTATCATTAAATCAAATTTATTTAGGATCTATATTATAAAATATAGCATAATCTTCTAGTCTTAAGGCCATGGAGTTAATGATGATTAACGTTTTCCACGTAGAGTTACGTAATTTTACGTATTCATATAACACTTGAATAAAGACAAAAATTTCATTAAAATTGTTTATTACACTAAATTTCAACAAAATATCTAATGCTAATTTAAGATTTTAAATTATTTATGCATTTACATTAAGTAAATCATCAAGAAATTTCCATTTCCAAGTATTAACTTTGTGTTTAGTTGTTTTCTATATATACTGTTGACTACTAAATTACTACTTCAAGTAGCGCTTATAGCACATATTTATGACATGAACTGGATGCTATGATGTGCAAGTGATTGAATTTTTAACGGTTTATGTAAAATGGGAGGTGGTAGCGCTACCTACAATATACGCTTTCATATGGAGAAAATGTGAAATATGCTTCTCACATTCACAACTTGCGTTTGAACGTTACTCGTGTTGAAGCATTATTGTGATGTCTCATTTGAGAAAGAGAAATGCTTATCAGCATTTTCTGATTTTGACAGAAGTCGAATCGTAGCCTATAGAGAATACAGCTTACCGCATAGCACTGTTACTGCTCCTATCGATCAAGATCTTAGGGTAGTTTACAGAATGTGGAATTGTTGCTTCAGGATGATTATACGAAATACCTTGCTGGATACAAGTACGTATTCGTCAGTATATATTTTATGTCATCATACTGGACCATCACCTTGATGGTATGGATGATATTGATAAACATCCAGGTCAGCTCTTATTTGCACTAATGGTACTTTGAATAAAGACCATTACATTTCTATTGCGTTAAGGTTATATAT
>JAPDSC010088404.1:0-11347 GCA_026290005.1 Latrodectus geometricus | reverse complement strand
TAATGCTTACTATCATTATTATCTTGCCTTAGTTCAATAAATACTAGATAATTTTAATATCAATTTTGTCAATAAATAAGGCTTATTATCATTATTATCTAACATTGTTCAATCAAAGCTAGCTAACTTTATTATCAATTTTGTCAACAGATAATGCTTATTATATGCTATATTTCTTCATTCAAAATTTTATTCAATATATTAGCTAATTTTTATACAAAGATATATTACATAAAATTTATACAATAACAAATCCAATTTATTCGCTTTTTAAACAAGAAAATTCGTTGATAGTAAAAGCATAAATTTAAGCTAAAAACAACTCGTGAGTTATTTCACATTAATTTTAAATTAACCAAAAGTAATTTATTTACGGATTATAAAATTATTATTTGAATATTCATAAATATAATAAGGGAAAAAAACGAATTTCATAAATTTATTGCTTGTTAAAGGAGGCACTTCTCTAACATAAATTAGTATTAACCAAGCTCTCGCTGAATAAAAGAAAATAAGTCTGATATCTGAGACAAAGCTAAATTTACTCTCCGCGCTAATGAGTTCTTGATAAAAAAAAAATTGTTCCTTCTTATCTTCATCGGGATTCCTAATTGCCAAAAGTAAATAAATAAGATGCTCTTCACATAAGAGGGAGAAAAAAAGGAAACTATAGTTATAACTTACACTTCTTATTCAAATGAGTTATCTGAACAGATGGCTTTGACAAACTCCTTTTCAAAAAACGAGAAAAAAAAATTCAAATTTAAATTTGTAAAAGGAAGAAAAAGTATGCTTTTTAAAGGCATGCATTTTCTTAAAAATAGAGAAATACTCAAAATGTCTTAGAATTACTTAATGATGGGTCTTTGATGCTTTATTTTGATATTTTTTGAGAAAAATGTAAGTACCTTTAAACATTTTATCTTTTGAAACTCTTCTATTAACTACTCGAATAATATGAAATAATTAAAGTTGTAAAAGGAAAAAAAAAATAATAAAAAAAATAAAATAAAATAAAATTTTAACTGATTAATGTTGTACATATATATTTGTTGAATTAGGCTGTGCGATGGTCTGGTTGGTTAGGGCGTTCCTTTTCGTTATCGAAAGGTAGCGGGTTCAATTCCCACCCTACCCGAAGACCCTTTGTGTTCGGTAATGCTAATGTTAAATACGTCGTAATTGCAATTTCCTCCCTCCATGTGAAATTGATACCTTTGGATGTGGCAGGCCAAGTCTGGAGTCTTTTGTTTGGTCTCTGCTTCTAAATTACGAAGACTCCCCCCCTAATTTTCAAAATCTAAGATAACCTACTACTGGGTGCTCTATTAGATTAAGTGATCTTACTTACACCCCTTGTAGGGCTGAAAAAGGTGGTAAATGTATCCTAGTAGCCGGGCACTATAATAATTGTCATTGTAGAATCACGAATTTATTGCTCAAATGTTAACAATTTTTAAGTCTATAATAGCCCTTGTGCAAAAAATGACCGTTGAGCAACTAACGAATCAATGATTTTTGATTTTATAAATTCAAATTTAAAATAAAAAATATACTAGTTTAAGATATAAAAAAAACCAATCATACATATTGTCTGTTTCTTTTTCAGAAATTTTCATCTTTCAAATATTTAAGAATATTTTTAAAAGCTAAAATGTCTAAGAATATTTTAAGTGTTTACCTTGGTGTGTTTGACAGAAGTTAAAAATTATGAAGCGGCTGCTTATGTTTAGCTGCTTTATATATAGCAGAAATGAGTTGTAGGAAACATTGCAATAATCTGATTTAAATTTAAAGGGGGAAAAAAAAAACTAAGATTTGCAACAATTTTGAAAGTGTTCAGGATATTATTGTAAGTAATTTTAAAAAGAAAAAAATTCATGAAAATAAAACTAGTTTTTAAACATATTATTATTTTTATTTATTTCGTTACATTATTTTTATATTTTACAGTATTTTCTTATTTTTATACTTTATTTCAAACCATGTATCTTTAATATCTAATATATTTAATTTCCTCATATGAGATAAATATATCATTATTTTTTCAGATGTATTTTTTCAGTGTGTTTTATCAATGATTTATTAAAAAATGAAACCAAAAATCTACTGAATTCCAAAATAACTTGAAAGTTTGTCACCCATAGTCACTTTTTGAATAGGAAAACTAATTTGACATTTACTGATAATTTAAAGTGCATTGCATACACATTCACAGTTGGAATCGAACCCATGAACTTTTGAATTTAAGATCACAATGATAACTATTCAGCCACCATATAGCAATAAGTTGGTGAATATGGTCACTTAAAGAAAATAGTTGTTTCGATACTCAATTCCTTCAAAAACTGATAAAAATGAATATGCACATCGTTTTTAACATACCTTTGTTGATGTGAAAACTTGATGAAGAGAATGCCAGATCAGGTGTTGCCTTCGTTATTTACTCATGATTTAAATTTACAAATCGATTAACTGTGCTTGGACTGGGTCAGCAGAAATAATAAGCCGGGAAAACAGGATACCCTAGACGAAACGTCATAATTTAAAATTTCTATGAAACACAACTTCCATTTATAGCATAAAAAAGGATTCACACAACAAAATCATATTTTTATTCTTCGATCACAGTATTTCTACAGGGTCCTCAAAAGTGACCCGGATATTGTTTAATGGATGCTCGTTTTCAACTGGTATCTTCGGTGTAATTGTTTAAATTGCATAATTTCTTCAAAAATATATAGTTCTTTTAGTAAAATACATTCATTTTTAGTCCTTGCACAGGAAGAAGAGAATACCAAAAAGTCTATGCAACGAAACCACTAATTTTTAAATTTTTTTTCGCATTTTAGCATATGCAATTGAAAGAAATTGCAATAAAGGTTAATTTGCAGTTTGGGTCTCCTTCCTTGCCAACTTGATGATAAACGCGACAAGCATGATAACCCGGACGTTTTTTATATCTTTAATGCGCTCTTTATGGCAGCCTCTGTAGGAAAGAATTTAAAGCGCTTTTCCAAGCATGTTCATTAAATATTTTTTTGTTTTAGCCTTTTCATTGGTCGCTAATTAGTTTCACTTTGAAATAGCGGTATAATTTTCGCCATGGCAACGGCGTTTTTGAAAACCATCCAAGCAGGGGACCCAAAGCACATTTTCACCGCAATAAAAATTTGGTACGACATTTTAAATAAATTAGAATTTCAACAACTAATATTTCATCTCACACACAACAAAATTATCTAGATCTTTTGGTAAGTTCAGTATAAGTGTTTCGAATTAGGGCATTTCATTACAGGAATCCTGTATAACACAAAATGTTACTAATATTAAAGGGATAAAGACATTACGTTTAAATGAAATTAAATAATTAAAAACGTACTAATATATATTAATTAAATAAGATGACAATTTTTTAAGATAAACTTTAAAATTATATTTTAAAATAATTAAGGACAGAAGCATAAATTCATAATATTTAAATATATTACTATTCCATCTCTTTCAAATTAAGTTTAAATTGTAAGTCTACTATTTGCTGGCAAATGGAGGTACGGTAAGTGCAGTGTTCAATATATCATTAAAGTTAAGACAAGTAATTTTTTAAAATTTAAAATTTCACATTAGGAAAGCATTTATTTTATTTTCAGGAAGAAGTTAAAACATAAAAAAATTTATAACTCATGGCATTCTTCCTTGAGTGCATAGAATAAGGAAATATATTGAATAAATGCCTTTAAAATTAGTCTTACATAATTTACTTTCTGCATAACAAGATGAATTTTATTGATTAAAAAATTTAATGCCAAATAAAATGCATTATGCTTAATAAAGGAAATCTTAGTAATTTCCATTTGCAGCGGAAAGACAGAAACAAATGGCTTTCGATTCTTAACCCGATATTTAAATAGACGAACGACCGTTGTACTGATATAGTCAATAGACGTTAAAGGCTGTGATAGGTTCAAAATCCTTCTTCAGTACGTGGTTTGCGAAGAAATTGACAGTTTAAGAGATAATGTCGACAATAGACAAGGATTCAAAGTTACTAGTTGGTTGTGTTTTGCATTTTCAATTGTCAATCACTTGACATCAAAATATCGCAATAACCAATCTATCGACCTCTTTCTTTCATCATGACCGCGGCATCTTTATGGGTGAAATATGTCATTCTCTTGACCGGGAGGTTGCGGGTTCTATATCTGACCCAATCAAAAAGCCATTGGATTGTAAGATTATTGGTGACTTAAAAAAAAAAAAAATCCGTAGAGTTCAATATCTCTTCTGTGGTATGACTTAGAGAGGAGATTTCAAGCTCAGGTGACGATTTTGTCACTTGATCAAGATTTATAATTACGAAGCGGATGGTTTTTTGAATTGCATTTCAGTAAACAAAAAATTGCATCTGAAAAAGGATTGCCACCATTAAATTTGGGTTATACTTCTCGCCAAGTTGTGATCACGATTGATCGCCAAGCTGGGCAAAACCGTATCATGTTCTGATTGGTTTATATCCAGTCGAGTTTCTGATTGGTTTATCGTTTTTAGAATTTTGAAAATCCATCGGACGTTGCGTTATTTTTGAATGTTCAACCATACCTGTGATCATTGTAATCGGCGCGAACAGAAATGGCATAAAAAAAAAAATTGCCAAGTTTGCCAAAGGGCACCTAAAGTATAGTTTTACCCAAATTTGATAAACAGGCTTATCAAATTTATTTTAGAAAAATTTAGAATCAGAAGATGAGCAATTCTGAATTCTATTTCATATCCTTCAAATATCTATGTGCTTCGGGTATTTAATTTCAACATTTAACTACATAACAAATTTATTTAATTATTTAATTAATTCCTTCATGTAATTATTTTCATAATTAGCTTCGAGTTTATAATAGCAACATTTGTATTCCAGCCATTGATTAAAATGTATTCCGAATTCCTAAGGGTAATTATGACGTAATAGTTCTTCTTTAATTTGTGCTTGATGGCAGTAAGTGATTACGCTTGTTTTTTCTTTTTTTTATTATAAATTAGATAAACTTAATCCAAGTTTTTGGATTTACATGCTGTAAAACGAACCTGAATGAATTATAAACTCACCAATTAATTGTAAAACAATAAGTTTTCTAATCTATACTAAATGACATTATATTTTACTCCATAGCTATGAATAACAAAATAAAAGAATTCTCCCTATTAGTTTTACAGTTATAAATTATTGATATGATTTTAAGGAATATATATTTGCAAAGAAAAATAAAAAGAATATTTTGTGTTCCTTCTCAATTTTACGTTAGAAAAATATTGCGTTTTTTATTTGGTTATGCTTACACAAGAATATGGAAATATCAAATGTGAATATAGATGTTATTGCAAAGAAAATTTCAGGGATTTATTTGAAAAGAAATAGTAGGAAATAAATTTTTAAAACTTCACGCACACTTTGTATGGGAGATTTATGCAAACATATAAACACTGTGTAGTTATCCAATATTGATATAGTATAACATTGATATATATATATATATATATATATATATATATATATATATATATATAATGGATTTAATGTATAGTTGATCAATGTGGAAAAAGTGACTTAATTGTCAATATTGAAATTACTGATATTACTTTAAAAAAAATTAGTATCAAGAATGGGTAGTAGATTAAAAGAGAAGAATAGCGAAAAACAATACAAACTGTGTAATCACTTATTAAACTATTACTTTAAGTGTAGTCACAAAACACACGAAACATTATCACAAGAACTATCGACTAAAAAAGTGCTCTAAAATTGATAGCCTGCAACATGACTTATGCACTAATGTTGTATAGTTTGAGAAAAGATTTCAAAATATAGATTACTTTTTAACTTTTTTTCATATTCCTCTGTAAGAATACAGAAGAGAGAGATATTCATCATTTTTATTAAATTTTAACTTAAATTTAATATGAGTCAACTGCTGATACATATATATGACAAATATTAATATTATGTGACACTATATAAGGCAACGTATAAATTGTTGTAAATGTAACAATTTTTTATAATTAACTATAGACATTTACTAGCTGTGTAATAAGCTATAGTTTTGCGCAAATACCAACTTTTTAATTCCTACCAGGGTATAAATTATAAAACTCCCTCTTACACTATTACATGTGCTTTATTTTCTTTTATAACGCTGTAGCTATTACTGGACAACGGTATTACACCAAAATTTTCTCTTCTTGACTTTATATTTTTGTTCTTTATTTTGATGATGGCTAAACGTTTGGTTGCATCTGCTTTTTGGGACTTCCTCTGGGCTTTTAGTTCAAAGGTCGCCACTTTTTTTAAAAACCTTCTTTTCATCTATACTTTCATGTATAACCAACCATTCTAAGCGCTGACATTTAATGAATCGAATGATTCTCAATCGCTTGTATATATAATTAGATAATCTAGTTCATTATAATTTCTGTTTCCTTTTTGTAAATAATAAACTTTTACTGGTTCTTAAAATTTTTCTTATTTCATTCATCATTTGTCTTCCATATTTCACTACCACACGTTAATATATAGGTGTGAAAACACACACAATTTTAAACATCTAAATTTTGATTTCTTTAGTAAGGAATTTATCCTTAAATTAAGTATTGATATAAATAATAGCATTTGTTTCTTTTTTGAATCCTGGAAATTTCTACAGGGATGTTATTATAATTAACACATGTTTAATATAGAAAATAATGAAGTCCAAAAAGCATAGTGAAAAATCTTTTTTAGTGATAGAAAGAATGAGATATTTTAAATCCGTAAAAATTTCGAACAGAAAACATGGATGTCTAGTCCATTCCTAACGAGGTTGTAAGTAGGTTTACCATTCTTTAGCAATAGGACTACGATTGCAAAAGTTAGTTGGATGAAAATCTGTCACTTTAAACAACTAAAAATGGATGTTGCGATTCTGCTTTCGACATGTATATCTGAGAAGATATTTATTTGCTGGAAAGTTTCGGAATTACTTTTCTTATAACATCTAAACTATGAAAAATTATATCCAAGACCAGAAAGCACAGCCTTGCACACTATAGAAAAGTCTTTTACTTACAGAAAATGTATTCCTCGACAACATGATGTAACCATATTCAAAAATTATTAATTAATGAGAAAAGTTATACACAGTTTTCTTTTCAACAAATGATAGAATTTAATTATAAAAAAGATTAAGTTTTTATAAAGATTGAAAATGGAATCCATCGAAGCTTTACATTTTACTCGCAATGTAGCGTGTATCCGATCCCATCTGCTTCAAGTTCATTGGAAATAACTTCGCAAAAGTACTTCTCGGAATGCTTATCAAAATCGTTATACACTGTTTGACCAAAAGTATCCAAACACCGATTGGTATGGATTTAAAGCGTCTTGTGGTACATATTAAAATAATCTTTCTTTTGCATCGATGACAGCCTGCAATATCCGGAAAGAATTTCCTCCAGTTTTTGATACGTGGCCATAGGAATTGACTGCCAGACATCCATCACAGCTGAAGTGAGTTCTTGCAATGAGGATGGTTGATTTGGCTGACTACGTAAACTGCGCTCTAATTCGTCCCAAAAAGTGTTCTGTGAGGTTTAGATCAAGTCTTTGAGGAGGCCATTCCAGTTTTTGAACTGTCAAACCACGTCTGTGAAGTCCTCGGTGTGTGAATGGAGCAGTTGCTGCTGGTAAAGCAATTGATCTTACCCAAAATATTGCCATAGAGTTGATAGTGTAGCAGTAACCAGAATGTCCACATACATCTCAGAATTCATGTTTCCAATTACAGGAATTAACGGACTAGGCCAAACCACAAGGAACATTCTCACACAATAAGGGTTTCTAATCGCAGGAACTAACGGATTAGGCTAAACCACGAGGAACAATCCCACGCCATTAGGATTTCCTACCACAGAACAAACAGACCTAGGCCAAAGCACATTCTTAGACTCCCAAGATGGAAGATTCAAGCAATTGTAGGCTTCATTACTGGGCACTATCATTTCAGGAAACACCTTCATACAATGGGACTTATTAAACAGGAACCAATTTGTAGGAAATGCCACGCAGGGGTAGAATCAGCTCATCATATCCTATATGAGTGTGATGCTCTTGCCCTTACAAGATTCACTACTCTAGGTAATCCATATCCTAAAGAGTTACACCTAAAATCCATTGAGGGCCTATCAGACTTTATAAACAAAGTAGGTGACCCAAGACAATGGAACTAGGAAAAAATTGGGCTTGGAGCATGGTACAAAATGCAACAGTGCAGAGGTGCCACATATCTGACAAGCTCAAGAGAAGAAGAAGAAGCACGATGAACTCTCCCACACCATTAGGGTTTCCTACCACAGGAACCAATGGACCTAGGCCAAATTACGAGGATCACTCCCGCACCATTAGAGTGTCCAAATACTTTTGGCTACATTGTATATAATGAATAATATGACGAAGCACTATTTATTTTACAAACGCTAAAAAGCTAAACGATGAAAACTTATAAATTAAAATATTTTAATCAAAGAATAAAACATCTAAAAGGAAAAGAAAACACCAGAAACATTTTTTTGAGTACAGGAACTTTTTTAAGCAGCTTATAGAATTTGTTTCGAGCAAATTTTGATTTTTAATTATATTTATTTCCATGAAGAAAGTACAGTGGCTTGGCTTTAATGCTAAATTTGTGAGTATTTTTCTAATAAGCTGTTTTACCTCCCAGCTTGCAGGTGATGTTTTATTTCTTACTGTTATGTTTTGACATTTGTGTTTATACGAAAAGAAATCTTGCTGTTGGTTTGCGTGTCTTCAATGTGCTTTTTCCTTATTACTTGTAGAGAACTGAAAGGAAACACGGCTTTCAGCGCGTTTACTTTTACAGGTTCCTTATTCCTGAAAGACCCTTTGCAGCTGTTGAAAATGTCCATTATTCTCCCTGCTTTTATGATTCTTTTGGTAAAATGTCTATATTTCGATGATTGTTTCTTGAGCGGTTTAAGAAGAAACAGTTTACATTTCCTATCACATTTTCTTGGCAGACAGCTTTATTGTATTTTTTAATGTTCCGATATGAAGCGATTTCTTTTGTTGTAAATAAAAGATTTTTCCGAACGTGTTTCGATTTTACTGTACATGGTTAATATTATAAGAAGGAAAAAAATTGTGTTAGTGAGTATAAAATATTTATTAAAATATGGAATATATACGTACATATTTTTAGAACTCAAGCAAATGTACATGCACAATATTGAGGGATTTTAAATATTTAAAAGATAAACGACGTTAATAAAATGTTTTTAGAAAACTAGTCATTTTTACCAGTTATGAAAAACCATATTATTTAATTTATCAAAATGATTGTAAATTTTAAATTTAATTATGTTTTTTAATTCAAATTATTTTTATATTACTGATATCAATAAAACTATTCAACACATTTAAGATACACGGTGAAAATATGCTTTAGGTCGCCTGCTTGGCGCGTTTTCAAAAATGCCTATGCCATGGCGAAAATTCTGCCGCTATTTCAAAGTGAAACTTAATTAGCGACCAATGAAAAGGCTGAAACAAAAAAGTAATTAATGAGCATGCGCGAAAAAGCACTTCAAATTCGCGAGTTGGCGAAGAAGGGAATTTAAACCCCAATTTAACCAAATACACAGGTTAAAAATAATAATAATAAAATAAAATAATAATAATAATAAGACAACTAGTACAAAATATGAGTATTACGAAACAGAGGACTTCATTAACTAAATTAACTAACTCCTTAAATGAAGTGTGATATTTTGAAGCGAGTTTTATGGAAAACAAGTAATTATATAGAAGAAAATCTTTCTTATTTTGCTTAAAATTTATTATACCTGGCTAACCGAAATGTACCGATAATTTTGGCTAATATTTAGAGGTAAAATCAATAAAAAGAAATGTTTCTAAATAAATTTTTGAAGTCTAATCAAGATAGAATGAGCTATTATTTGAATTCTAGAATTTCAAGTTATTTGAAGATTCATTGACTGCTCCAACCCTAACAAAATTAAGTATGTAAAATATATGCGGATATACTTAAAATTTGAATTTTTCACATATGAAAAATATTTTTAGCAATAAATGGTTCTGTAAATTTTAAAAGTAAAATTAGAAAAAGATCAAAAGTGTTGTTGAGCAAAATAATGATAAATATTAAAAATAGTCTATGGAAAAAAAATCATATGTTTTGAAAGAAAATGAATTTTAATGACTGCAATAATATCAATCTGAATTATTATCAATAAACTAGAACATGCTAAAAAATAAATTAATTTTGAATTTTGTTAAAGATGCTCTTAGAACTTCAAAACAACCATTATTAGTAAGGGGAAAAAGAAAAAAAAAAAAAAAAAAAAAGAAAAAAAAAGGAAAAAAGAAAAAGAAATTGTAATATTAATATGATGTGTTCCAAAATTTTTTGAATATTAATTGGCAACGCTAGTAGTGTTACGCATAAAATTATTTGGATTTTTTATATTTAAAATTACAAATAATATTTTTTATTTAAATCAGCAAACTTTAAAACTTATCTTAAAATGAAAAAAATATCTAAAGTTTTATTTTAATTGTTAAATCTTCCTATTTTTTTGATTTTTAATTAATAATTTATATGTTGAACGCAATATCTTTTATTTAATTTTTTCTAATAATAGTGCAATGTTAGAGCATATTTACTGTACTGAGTTAAAAGAATTAAAAACATGTACATAGATCTTATTTCGTCAATTGCAGAGGCTTTGAGAACCGGGATTTTTCCCGTTTTCAAGATGGGGAGCCTTAAGCACTTCTGATGCTACTATTATCGAAAGTTATAGCTTCATTTGGCCATTGGTAATTTTGTGATTACTCTTCTATAAAAAGAGGAAACCTTTTCCAATCTCTTCTATATACTCAGATCTTCTAATGATAGCTCTGTTTGAATGGCCAAATAAAGTCATTTTTTTAATCTGTTACCTTAAATCATAATCTTTTACTAATTTTAGATCTCATTTCACTGTGCTCCAAAAAGAAAACAATAAAAATAAATTTTAATAAAAAATTTTGAAAATGCTGTACCAATATATATAGATTTCCTGAAGTAATCCTGAAGTAAAGCAACGAACTAAAAAACTGATGATAATTAAAAAAAGTATGCAAGCAATTTAGGCGAAATTTGTTGATAATTTTTAGTATATTATTTTGTAACTCAAAAAGAGAAGAAAATGTTATGCACATGCACATTAAGTCTATGATGATATACACTAGGTTGATAAAATGATCTGAATCCGAGCATGCTAATTATATATATATATATAT
>JAPDSC010088400.1:39255-55166 GCA_026290005.1 Latrodectus geometricus | reverse complement strand
TTTCTAATTTATAATTGAAGGAATTATGAATTAGAAATAATCTTTGAAAGGGGATTTATATTAATATTTTTCAATTTTATAATTAAAAGGAATTTTTTTTTATATTTAATAATTTTTAGCGATACAATATCAATATCTATTTCCGATAGTTCCCGTTCTTTCCATTGTTACTCAAGAATAAAAAAATAATAAATATATAAAAAAATAAACTTGATTTTAAATAATTGAAATGACCAATCACATTTTGTCTATCCTGCATTAAGTATTAAATTAACATAAATTCACGAAAGAAAATTAAATTGAGTAAGAATTATCTGAACTAAAAACAGGCACATAGGTCCTTTTCATATATAATTGTAAACTAAATTAGCAATATTTATTTGTTTTAATTGTTGAAATAAGGGCACTTAATTAAAAATAATATTTAATTTTCTCCATGGCATTTGATTAGTTTTGCAGTACTTAATACAATAATCTTTATTAAAACGTGTCTTAATCTTTTTTACATAATTTAACATGTCTTAAATTACATAACTTAAAAAGAGTATTAAATTTCTAACTTTTCATAAGTGAGCTTTAGCTTGTCAAAAGATTCAAGACTATTGGGGGAAATATTCCTAATCATCAACACAGGTGCAATTATATAGTATTTCTAATCTCAAATTCATTTTTTAAGCAATATTCTCTCTTAGAATTCATTTCTAAATTAAGAAAGTTAGATTCATGTGACTGAGTTTATGATGCAGATCAAAGCATGCATCTTTTGATCTTGTCCAAGCATTTCTAAATGCAATTTTATGATTGGATCTCTGAAAAACGTATCAGTGCATTGTTTTTATGTAATGTGTATGGTTGTTTCTAATCTCCAAAATGGTGTATCCTCTCCATAAAGCCAAAAATTTCTAAAAACAGGTATGAGGTTTTTTAAATCTCGGCACCTGAGATTATGTTCAGGGATTGCTGTTCAGTCTTGCACTTCGGAAAGTTCCTCCCCTCCTCAACATTTGATTGATGGATTGGATGTGGCCAATCGAAAAGCGTGAGAGAGCTGTCTGCCCTTTCCTCGAAATTTTGAGCTGGTGACACCATTGGGGTCTTTTTAAAAAGTACCAAGTATATTCAGGACTGTACTTTCTGCAAGTCTGTAGTATCTTTTATGTAGCGCGTTCAATACAACATAAGAGGCAGAAAATTTCTAACCATGGTGAAGTTCCGCATGTATTCTAAAGTGGAATAATTTCAGCTAATTGTTTTAATAAAGCATTTATCGTAAATAATCAGAGCCTTATATTCCTTCCTACACGTGTGTGGTCACAGCGGCTTGGTTGGTTCGGACATTCGTTCTCGTTATTGCAAAGTAGGGGGTTCGATTCCCGATCCAACCGAAGAATTTTCATGTTGCTAATGGAATCTAATACATCGTGTGTAGGTTGGAAAATTATAATAGATCGTGTTTGCAATGTCATCCATGTGAAATGATACCTCTGGGGTGGGAGGTCAAATCTGAGATTACTGTCCGTGCTACTAAATTATGAAAACCCGATTTCACGTGGCAAGCAATGGTAGTTGGGCATTATATAGCAATATGTATATAAGAATCAATATAAAGAGCAAATTATTTAAACAAGAAATGTTTTATTGGTAACATAATTAGTATATATATATATATATACTAATTATGTTTCAATATATTTTTTAATAAATGCAATTTTCTTAATTAATGCATTTATTAATACATTAATTATAATTTCTTAATTAATACATAAGATTACTGAGGACATCATTAAACAAATGTACAAATGTAATAAGCTATTTGACTCATCAAATACAATTTTGCTGCTAAATAAAATATATAGGAAAATGTTTATTTGTCTGGAAGTTAAATAACTTTACACAAAGAATTAATGATAAGTAAGTTAGCAAACAATTTTCATTTCTAGAACAATCGATATTATTCGATATATTGTCTTAAAATAGCGCAATCACTAATTACTAAAAGGTTGTTGCACATTTCATTGAAAACAATTACAGGAGATGTGTAATTCTTGGAATGCATTAGGAATTAAAGCTGAACGTCGCACGAAGAATTATGAAATCTAATTTAATATTCAATAATAAAATTTACGAGTCCAAAGGTTTCCACGAAAAATATTATTTGATATTGAACATGTAAATTACTTTATGCAAGCTCTTTTTGTCATCCCTTTTTAAGAAAAAATGTGACACAAAAAATAAAATTTAAATTATTTGTTTAATGAATTCAATGCAAATTTTAATTAGTTTTTTTTATAAATTCATTGCAATTAATTATGTAAATTAATTTTTTTAATATTTTCCATTTTTCATTTATTTATTTCTTTTGTAAATACAAAGGGAATAAAAAGTACTCATTAAAATCCTATGTTCAATAAATACATATTTTTCAGGGAAACTAGGAAAAACATTACATTTCGCTTTGAAGTATAAATTTTTAAAGCATGAAAGTAGTAAAGCTGGTTTTGATTCGAAATATATTTGATACAGTTATTTCGTGTTTGTTTGAGAAAAAGATAGAATTGAATTAATATTTCAAAAGAAAATCAAATATTATCACTAACTCAGGAAATTTAAAAATATTGATTGAAATTTATGGCCTTTTACGAACGAATTAAGAATTATACAAGTGTAAAAAAACTCTTAAAAAATAAACCGACTAGTAAGCAAAAAAAATGATAAACTCTGGGGGTGACATGCATAATTTTTGAGTAATTCTGATAATAGTAAATATGCAATAAACTACAAATTATAATTTCATATTTTAATGGTTTCATGTGTTTTTTATATATAAGAAAATTTATCACCCAATTTTTATAACAAGCGAACCTGATAATCAAGTGACCTTAGGTATTATTCAAGCTATCCGTTGATCTTATCCCTTGAATAATATCTAAGCTATACAGGGGATTAAGTAAGTCCAGCCATTTCATTGCTTATAGGATCTAAGAATATTTTTAATTCCATATTCAAAATTAGTTAAGATAAAAATTCCCTCATCTTTTTTCAATGACAAATGCCGCTAAACAGATTTTAGAAGTATTAACATATCTTTCTAGGCTTAAAATTGGTCGACTAATGTTTAATTGAAAAGTTAATGGTCTATTTTCAATTCCATTGCTGAAATAATCGTTATAGTTAAAAATAATGATTTTTAATGATAGCAAACTTCAATAGCTTACTGATGATTAAGAATTTCACAAATATAGGTATGATTTATTAGGATAAAGGCTTTAATGAGACAAAAAATTAAAACAAATCCTCAATAATTATTTAATTTCTCCAGACTTATTTTCGAAGTTTTTTGGGTTCATAAGAAGATAACATGTACATTTCTCTATGATTCAAGAATTTATATTAAAGTTCAAGAGGCTGATTGGGTATTTGACATATATACATTCAAGAAAAACTCTGATATTAATTGGATATACACCAATTGGGACACCAATTTGGTCTTAGGAATTCTGTTGTTATGTATACACTGTACGCATACTTCAATGTGTTCAAAGAGCTTCATGAATAAGATTTCTGCAAGAAGCGTGGATGTTCATTATATTTTGAATCAAGTGAGATTGTTTTTCGAAATGAGCAGCTTAATTTTTTAATGGACACCATATCTGTAATCATCATTAATTAAGGACATATTAAAATTCAAATTATTGGGATGGATGTGAACATTGGACAGAAACGTTTAACAGAATTTAGAACATGTTATCGAATTCCTTAAAAAAATGCTCATGCAAAAAAAAATAAATAAATAAATAAAAAAAACTGTACCAGTGCATTAGGTAATATTTTTAGAGCAAGAATTGAGATCTTCCTTTTCTATTGTTTAAAAGTATGACTGCTATATTCTTGTCGCTGAAGCATTCTTGAAATCTGCATACGAACTTACGCAGTGGATCTATTTTAATCCTATACGATGAAGGATTTAAGTTAACACACACATAGGGATTCGTAACGATTTTACATTTGATTTTTAGAAGCAGCTTTTCCATGCTTTGGGTACGAAACTCTTGCGGAGAGGAGCCGGTAAAGAGTATAGAAAATTTGTATTGGTATATATAATCACCAAGAAAATATTAAGATGCTTGAACAAAAAGAACAAAGTGATTTTGCTTGCAGTTAGAAAAATTGAAGACAGAGAACTCTAAACAATTCAAAATAAATTCTGAATTGTTGCCAACATTCATCATCTAAATAAGAATCAAATTCACTATCTGCTGGAAGGTTAATCCATTAGGCATCGAATAAATGGCTGGAAAAAATCAAAGCATGGAATAACTAAAATAACTAACTGGAATAACTTTTAAACTAGAACTATTTCATGATGCTTGGAAGGCTTCTTATTCTTCAACTTACATCAAGCTTGCATTAGCTGCATATAAACACAATGCCACATTATATATAGATGTAGATATGTAACGACATTATAAAATCTTTAAGATAAGCGCTGAATAACAATCGAGTTAATTTTCAGTCACTCTGAAACTTTCCTAATTTTGGCGTTCCTAACGTTTTTGGGGTCACCTTGAATACACCTTACATGTTCTATTTTAATTTATTTTCAAGGAATGAACGCAATGCAAAAAATAAACGTTTGAAATTGATGGAGGGTATCTTAGAGAAAATTACACAGTCCAGTACTCTGTTTTTGTGGAACTATTCTTTTACGTGTGAATTTTCACAAGTTTCCCGACTCAATGAAATTTGGATGTCCTTTTATCTTTGTAGGGGAAAAAAATGAGAGGAACATGTTTTTTATTCAAGAGAAAGATTTTACAATTTTTTAACCAAGCAGTGGTTTTTCAAGTGAATTTTTTTTTTCATTTTATTTTTTAAAACATCCTCCGTTTCGAATCATTAACTTTACTTTTGTGTTTGGTAATGTGCAACCGGGCATAACTATAGATCTGTATGAAAGAATTTTATTGAATAATATTTGTGATTTAATATCAGCAAATTTACGTCTTTAATAGTATAATTACTATGTTTAGGTAACATAATACTAAATTATTAGTGCAAAATAATTTGAATAGCAGTATTTTCAGTATGATTAATAAATACATTCTGCAGTTAGAGATTCAATTTTAAATTATAGATATTTCAATTAAACTGGTAGGATTTTGCCTGAATCATTTTATAAAATAAAAATAAAATTTTTGACATCCTATTGCATTGTATTCTTTATAGATCGAAGTTTGTTCTTTTTAAAAATTGTTATCTAGTAAAACTAAATTTTAATAAAGCAAATATTCATATGATTGTTTTACTTTGAACCTTTTGTAGATCCTCCTTACTTGGAAGGCATTTTATTTTTCATGTCCCCTAAATCTTATAATTTTCCTTCATTTAATGGATAGGAAAATCAATTTTCATCCATACATTACCATTCTATATTTAAATAAAATTAATATTTTCTTTATTTTTTATCTTTTTGCTCAATTTAATTTGGATCTGATTTTTTTCAATTTGCTTTCAATCTTGCTTTATTTCATCGATGTTTTCGATTTGTTTCAATTTTTTAATGTTTTTCGTGCTTTAAATTCCGTGTATTTTGTTCATGCAGTAGTTCTTTATGCATAATTCCTTAATGTAAGTAAATTCAAATCATTGATAAAATTTAATCATATTGAAAAACTACTAGAACTGAATGTAAAACTTAGTTGAGGAAGAAAAACAGCGAGTTAGAAAAATAATGATATTCCTTATTATAACTTAGCTTTCTTCAACGCTCTGTTTTGCGTAGATAAGTGAAGAACAAATCAAATAAGTATTTTTGAAAATTCTTTTTAATTGCGAAGTTATTGAAAAGTGAAATCAGCCAACATTCTTTTGCGTTTGGAATCAGTGGCGTATTGAGAACACCGAAAACACAGTTGCTGTAGTGGAAAAAAAATATCTTTTCAAAAATTGAAAAAAAGCTAGATATATTTCTATTTTTAAAAGCAATTCACTGTGAGAATCTAGAAATAATAAGAGGTTTGTGTTGAAACACATAGTTTTTCTACTCATCAATCGAAATTGTGTTTTTTTCCTTTTGTACACAAATGCGCAATAAAATGCTTTTTTTTCTGCCAAACATGTGTAATTTATTCTCATATAACCACCTACCACGTCTGTCGACCACGTATCAATCAGCTAAAAAGTTTCCCACCCACAAGATCCACCTAAAACCGCAATATCCTTTAATTGTTTTGAACAGTATATATATATATATATATATATATATAGTATAGACTAAATTTGAAGTTAATAAGACGCTTGAATAATGTTTTCTAAATTAAACTGCAAACTTTTACGTATGCTTAAAAAGTAGATTTCGAATAATCGTGTGCATTCAGTTTGTAAAGATTTTCAAAGATTGAGATTCAAATCTATCAGACTTATAAAAACGTCCGTAATAAAAAGGACTGAAATAGGAAAATTTCATCGGCTTTCATATTTCGTAGCCCATGAAGAATGCTTGATTTGATTTAAAAGGTTGCCAAATCGTGGCAATGTGAAAATAGCTTCAAATTTCTTCATCTCTAAAATTTTCCATGTGTAGAAAACTGTTAAAGAAAGCCATGCAGATTTCTAGGACCTACATTTGTATATATTGCTATACCTATGTCCTTGTCAAGGTTAATGTGACTCATTATTTTACAAACAGAAGAAAGGATTTCGATGCTAATGCTAGGTGTGGCACACCAAAATACTCATCAATCACTGTCACATATTCTTATCATATCCGAAGGCGCAAAGTATAATGAGAAGCTTGATGGGGGCAATTCAAATACTTTTTTTGCGAAAGTTTAACGGAATTACACTCAGAGTGGCTTTTTCATGTTATATCCTGTAACGTTTATAAAGTTTAAAACGTCGAAAAAGACGTAGGTAAGAGGATTTATTGTTATATTTACACAATCACGTTAAAAAGCAATACCATTAACATATCCATTTTCCTGCGAGTCATTTAAAAAGAATAAATAGATGGTGATTAAGATATGAAGAATATAAAAGTGCTTCTTTATTTTATTGACATATTTAAAACATCATTTTTTCTTATTTGCATACAAATACATTAAAACAATATATCCAATATATAGACTCATTAGAAACTGCTTTAGCCATTTGCAACACTTTTACTTTAAATGTACGTATTTTCAGGCAGTATGAAGCTGTGATGTCAGCTATTATTATTCTTGTATCAGTAAATTACACAGTAATTTTCAATTTCCTCAAAAATGTTCGCTTACAACGACCATAATGGTTCTTAAAATTTTCGATATAAATCAAATGTCATGTCTCCCATAACAATAAGGTGTTTCCAAGACCATCTTATGAAAATGTTCTAATTGTTCATAGAATTCTTAAAAAATATCAACAATTACACTCAAATTTTATTACACTTAAAATAGATACCTTGTAAACCTTAATACAGAAAAATAATGTAAAAACTTAAAACAGAACAAATAGCGCTTGAAAGCATGGTAAAAGCACAAGACCAAGCTCCAATCACACATGTAACCAGAAGAACACTTTATAAATACATAAAAAGATCGGAATCTTTCATATTCAAGAAAAGAATTTACCATCTTAAATGAAACGAAATACACATTGATCGACTTCAGAGGGCCAAAGAACGCATGGCTTGGAGTTCCGAATGGACTTCAGTTATTTTTTTCTGACGAAATGAAATTTCAATTTAGATGACCCAGGCGGTTATCAATATTATAGATATTGTCTAGGTACACAAGAAGAAACTTATTCTGACGGTGGGGAGAATAATCCCTCTCCTGGTCTAGTAAAACTAGGCCAGACATTTGAGTCCAAAAATGTTCAGAATGTACAAAAGGAGCTGAGGGTCTGCCGCAGCCTCTTCACAAGAGAAGCTCAGACATAGCAAAATATGCTGTGGAGAATAGGGGCCAACGTTGCATTTTGGGCATAGAGGTAAAGTTTTTTCGCCCCCCTAAAAAGCAATGCATCACAGGTGGACAGTAGAAAATCTTGAGAATGCTTTCTGATGTACCCTTGAGGCTCTAGATGTTATGGCAGCTCCGGGGTTTTCTGAAAGTATTATGGGTGAATAGGAGGTTTGGTCCAAGATTTGCAAGTAAGCTCCTTGGCCATGGAGAAAATCTCGTTTGATGACAAAGGCATGTGGTCTTCAGGGTTCGCAGGGCCACTAGCAGCAACTTTCACAAGATCGTCGGTAACCTCATTTCCGGAGAGGCCAACGTGTGACGGGACCCCTGGTAGATGGATAGGGTGTTGATTTGAGAGAGTTTTTAATAATTATACAATGCTCGTACTTCTGCAATCGCCGATGGAAGGCCAAGACGAGAGATGCTGGATCTTATGAATACGGCCCACTATTTATAAATCATTTTACGCTCTGGTCATTAAAATGTTTACCAACAAATATAGCCAAGTCAGTTGTTCACTGCACAGTATCAAAAATCTCAATCTTAAAACAATCACCCTTTCAGTATCGAAATTTACAGATTTACTCAATGAATTTAAATTTTTTGTTATTTTGTATGTTTATTTGATAAACATATATAACTTTTTAAATGATTACCATTTGGCACTCTTTGTGCAATATATATTTTTTCTGAATAACAATTAATAACATCATGAGGTATCATACGTAAGACGTGACACATTTATTGCTTACAAATAAATCTATATTATATGCATAAGGTAGCATATGCATTATACATATGCCGTCCGTACAATATGTATAACATACATTAGTTTGTACCTTACAGTGATAGATAGTGTTTTTGTGATAAGAGAATTTTTTCTATTTATAAGCAAATAAGAGGCAGAGCGTGCGTAAGGAATGTTTCTTTCATTCCTTTATTATGTATTTCGAACACTCGTTGTAAACAAATCTCTTTTCTCGAAAAACTCCCGCTCATTTTCTTGGAAATTTCGCCTACTCAGATGTATTTCGGTAATTACTATATTAAATCGCCATCTTGACATTTTTAACCTTAATCTTTAACCTGGGGTGGCTCATAATTTTTGGAACTGAGTTATTTTGAAGGAGGGAATGCTAATATTTTTAGTTGTAGTTTAAGTGCTTAAAAATAGGAATATTCAAAAAACTGTCATATATTTTATTAAAATGAAAAGCGCGTTGAGCTTTTTATTATTTTAAAGTAAATTGAGTTGTCTTCAAGTCATATCCTGCAAGGATTTGAGTAATAAACAAAAACACGTTTTCTTCCGGATAAAAAGAATTTTGAAGAAAAAAAAATTTTATAGAATTCTTTTATGTTGTTCTTACCCGCTTCAAACCAGAAATTTTGTTAAATAAAAGATAAAAATTTATAATTTCTTCAATCTTTAGTAAACCACTGCTATTAAATTAAATACTTATTTTAAACTTAAATTAAATACTTTTTTTTTTGTCGAGTGCCAGCAGGGTTGGCAATATGGGGTGCGCTGCTCCACTTTTCCAACTTAACCATAATTTGGTGGGGAGTCCGACTTCCTCAGTACACACATCCCATAGATACCCGTTTATAGGGTAGGTAACCATTCACACTCCATTCATACGAAAAAAAAAACAAATACAGGAGGAAGTGAAAGTACATCCATGACTGAACCAGGATTCGAACACTTGACCTCTTTATCCGCACTCAGGCAAGCTGACCACTAAACAGGATGGGTGGCAATTAAATGCTTAAAAACATTATTTAGTTTATTCTCTTGTATAAGAGTAGTAAAACCAGCTGTATAAGCAATATTGCGTGAAACAAGTAAGTAACAAGGGAATCCTTCGTTGTTTTCTTGTTTCCAACAACTTCGATAACTTGATAAAAAAAAATTAATATATATTTGTAATACTTAATGTGATGAGCTTGACTCCTCTGTTTTCAGGAAGTTTTTTCTTTCAATCATCAAAATTTTCATTTTGGAAATTAATTTAAATGCAGAACAATTACTTGTTGAAAATTTGGTAGATATGATAGTTAAGAATAGTGGATGAAATTTATGCTAAGACCAAGCAATTTTTAATAAATTGTTTGTCATGTCTGTTACAGATTAAGTATTTTTAATGTATTTAAAATTCCACAGATACTACTCATATGCAGGTTAATGAAAAACATACAATAAATTACATTTCATTGAAAATTTAACTAGGCAGAGCTTTTTCACTGAAATCAACCTTTCTGAGCAAAATGTAGTTTTTTAAATACATTACTTGTGCATGAAAAAAATACGAAAAACTGAATTTATAAATTTAAATTCCATTTCAATGCTAAAATTTAAAAATACTTTTTAAGAAATTATTCACTTTAGTTTTTTCGTGCATTTTTAAATAAACAAAAACAATTTAATTCTTGCAATGTATTACTTAGCAATAGCAGTGAATTAAAATTAAATTTATTTGAATATTAATCAAAGAACATGGTATTCAACAAATATGTAGAACTTTTTGCATATTATTAACAAATATTTTATTTTTACAATTTTTTTCTTCATTATTTAGTCCATGTACATATAATGTGCAAACTTGCGACAAACTTCTAGAGAAAATTATTAACTTATATATATATCGCGCTATTTATTACTGCTTCTGAAATTTTATTCGCATTTCCTTTCTCAAAAAAGATTTCTTATTTAATTAGAAAGTATGAACTGTTTTTGTATTTCATATCAAAACTGCATATTTTATTGTTCCTTGTGAGCAGCTTCCAAGAAAATTTTCTTTCGGTTTCATTTTATTCTCTCAGATTTTGGGCTTGTTTTAATTAGAGGGTTAATATGCTTCAAAAATAAACAATAAAAACATAACAATGGTAACTTGGGTAGAATAAAAAAAGAAATTTTTTCCTCGAGATCTCAAATATCTTCAGATAATAAACGATATATTGCAGTGCAAATCTAAATATTAAAAAAGTTATTTTAAAAAAATAATATACAAGTAGAAGTTCGGTGAAACAGCAGTATATAAACTGCATCTGAATCGAAGACCTTAAATAATAAAAAAAAACCGATATATTGCTTGTCTCTATAAAAAATATATTTAAAAATTGAAAAAAATAAGGTTCTAAATAATTTTTAAATAATTCATGTCGGTTATGTACGCAATTATGTACTGTTTTATATATTTTATAGTTATTTATTCTTCACGAGAAAGGTTAACTAGTCCCAAACCTAAATAATACACATTCAATTGCAGAGAAAAGTTTTCATTAAAAATTAAAAGATGATAGATTCAACAAATCATTTGAGAGTTATTTTGAATCAATAATACGACATCAATTAAAGGATTATTTTGATAAGTTTCACCTTCTAAAAATAATTTAAATTGTGTAATTTAATAAATGAAAGAATAGAAATACAATTTAATTATGTATGGCAGTGGTGGCCAAGACGTCGACCGCGGTCGACTGGTAGACCGCGAAGACATTTTAGGTAGTCCACGTGACCATCCTGATAATGACCTTGGATATTAACAATTTAATTTATGACTTATGACATAGAATTAATGAATTATTTCAAATAAAAATTTACTACAGTCTAAGCTTTAAAACCCAAAACAAACTGTGCAGAGATTTAGAATTTAAGGATTTATGATTAAAGGTTTACGATTTATATAAAACCTAAAACGCACATGATGAGCGAGATTAAAACATTCATATAAACCATAGAAAGGTATAGATCTGAATTACGAAAACATGAATTGAGAAACTTCAAAAACATGGAGGAATAGTGCATCCATAATCCAAACCGAGACTTCGAAGGTTTCGATTAACACTTACTTGTTTTGTTTGAAGAATTTGAAATAAGATTCGCTGACTTAATTAGGTTGAAATAAATAAATTTCATGACACTTCCATTTAATGAATGCGTCAAAATTGATGGACATTGCCACAATGGTGTCACAGTGATATTTTCAAAATTGTTGGACAACGTATCTGAAAAAATAGGACATTTAATAGGTATCACATCAATCACGGCCAAGGAAGAAATTATTAAATTAAGGTGTGATATATTTCTTAAATCCAGAGCACATTTAGCGATACTGATTTTTGGAAATTATTTTCTGAGGAAACGTTTCCAAATATTAACAAATTGATTTTGTATTTGAAATCATACTTTGGATCGAAGTGTCTTTGCGAATCTGCTTTTTCAACCATGAACTTAAAACAAACATTGGTCGCATTTAACAGATGAACATTTAATTTCGTGTTTATCCATTGCAATAAGCCCGTACCAGCCACAATATAATAAACTTATCGCAGATATACAGTGCCAAATTTCAACTAAACGAAATGAATGGGCGTTAATTTTTAGCTCTGCCATTGGTAGACCGCCTTCGATTTTTTAAATGTGGAGTAGATCCCGGATCCCAAAAGTTTGGCCACCCTTGATGTATGGAATAAATATATCAACTACTATAAAGGATGCTAATAATTCAAACATTTAAGAAAGTTTATATTTGAATCATCATAAACTGTTTCCTGAATATTTAGATTAGCAGAATCCTTTATTTCTGAATAAATTATTTATATATAATAATTGACGAACAGAGTCCTCTACTTTTGAATAAATCTTTCTAACAGAGTAATAACAGATTAGCAGAATCCTTTATTTTTGAATAAATTATTCTAACAAATTAATAAAACATGAAAACAAAGAAACATTACCTTTAATATAACATGGATAATTCTTTTCATTTCCTTTAATCTGAAAGGTAAAAATTAAATGTTAGATGCATCCATTGTAATGTGCTCCACAAATACAAAATTTGGATTAAAATTTTATTTAAAAACTTGAAAAAATATTTGTTTCCAACGAAAAAAAGTAAAAATATTTTTGATTAATTCTCAATATTTTTCCTTTTTTCGTTGAAAAACATTTTTTTCAACTATCGTAAAGATAAAGTGATTTATTATGTTTTTTGCAAAAGAATAATAACTAAATATTTGTAATTATTAACTAAATTAATGTAGCATTTTTAATTAAGATTAAAAATAATAATTTTAATGAATAAAAGAAAATCACATTTAAAATAAGCACAATGTAAAAATAGGACGATTTCTTCCCATATTGTCCAATGTGTATCAAAATTTATAGGCATCAAATTGTGAGCGTGTGAATTTATCTCATATCAGGCACGGATAAAAACTTTTATTTTGACAACCCCCTCAGCAATAATCTTGTAGTTTACTAAGCAAATATGCATATCTCATACATAACATGTATATTTCTCTCTTATATTGAAAGAGATTTACAAGTTTTAAAAATATATTAGCTCATTTTTGAATCTATTTTTCAGTACGTTATTTTTTCATTAGTGATTAGAAAAAAACTTTGCAAAAAATTTTTTAAATTGTAGCTTTGCTTGGTGAATAACAAATATTTCCGTGTAAAATCATTTTTTAAAAAAAAATTGCTCATAATTTGATGATGGCTGTATTTTGTCTAAAGATACATAACTCCATCCAATAATATCACATTTTTTTATATTTTTACTACTTAATATAATTACTTTTTAAATTTACATGGTATAAAATTACATCTACCATGAAAGAAAATGTCAAAGAACACAATCTATGCCAACAATAAAAAATATATCCCATATACATGGTTGTAAATTTCTATAAGCCATTTGTGTTTCTTTAAACAAGGCAAATTTTCAATTCTAAAAATCGTTTCTTTGCATTTAACCCATTAAGTGATAAAAGTTTGAGATCTACCTACAAAAAAAAAACAATGTCATTGAAAATTTTTAAAGTTTTGTCATTTTGACTTCTAAATAATACACCAATAAACAAGATACGAAATCTGATATGAAGTCAGATAAATAATGGCATGTTGCCACATTAAGCCTTGAGAAAAGGGAGTATCCATTCGGAAAATGTCTTGGTTCGAAAATTCGATATTGCTTTTTTATAGTTACCAGATTTATTTACTGTTATGTAAATAATTAAACTGTTGAATGGAAGAAATAACAATTAGATTCAAAAAGTAAAATTTAAAGTTTTTTGCTCCTAAAATATTGAACTAAAACCACTTTTATTTTTAATTGTGTCACAAATGCTTTAATCATATGTTCTGAAAAAATAATTTTAACCTTTTATTAAAAAATTGAAATATCTTAATTTTTATGAAATATGCACTGTGGGACTATATGAAATGATGTGTGTAGATTTTGTAAACTTTGCACCAACTTTGCTGCTTGATGAATTTTAAACAAGTATATTTTTCATTATATGGTAATACTTATTGCAGATTATTTCAGATATTAAATTAGTTTTTATTGCTTAAAAGAAATTCTTTAAAATCTTAAATGGATACATAATTGATACGCCATTTTGATGTGTTAAATATAAATAACATCTGATCATAGTTTTAAAAAACAACCTAATTTTAAGGTATTCTTACTTGAAAGATGAAAATAGAACAGAAATGTTTGATAACAAAAGTATATATTACACATTCATTTTGAAAATTTTAAAGTTTCATTAAGTAGTAAACATAAAATTCTATGAAAAAATTCCTAATCTAATTCAATTACTTTTGTAAATGCTGTTTAACTAAAAATACGTGCTATAGTTATGGTCCCTGAAAAGTTTTAAAAACAATAAGTGTAAATTCCACATTAAAATAAGAGCTAAATTCAGATGAATTCATTATGAAAATATCTCGCTTTCTATTAGAAATTCGAATCAAATCAATCAGAGCATAAAACAAACTGGGTAGAAAAAATTTATTCCACCCAAAAACATGAGAAGTACCCTGAAATGAGTAGAAAAAGAGTAGCATGAAACCTTTGAATGCAACAAGTTTCCAAATCAATTTTTAGTGACAAACGATATTTTCCTCGCCAAATTATTTGTTCAAATATGTTTCGGCGTTTCTTTTGATTGTGGAACACATTTATTCCTAAGAAAAGAAAATTCTGAAGTGCGAATGTAGTTTTCTTCTGCAAGTTTCCGAGTAAATTTTCTTACAAATAGTCAGCACGAATACTTATTTTAAGCATATTTAAGTTTTTCAAAACACGTTTCCAATTCACTTTTTTCCATTTTCTTCTTTTATTGCATGATGAATTCGTTTTATTCTTTTCTGTTTTCTACCAAGAAATTTTATTGAAACAATTTTGTTAAGATGACTTCTAAGCATGATATTATAATATAATGCTATATAAGTTTTTTATATACTCATTGAAATAAATATAATATTTTTCAAATGAATTCCACTCTTGAATAAACTATTTGGTATCAAAAAAATATTTGATATCCTATAATTTGAAATCTTTTATAAGATTGAAATCAAATCTCACCTTGTTAAAATAGTATAAAATTTTTACAGTCAGTAAATTAATTATTATGCAAGTTAAAAAAAAATTAGATTGTAATTGGAACTACTTTCATTAGTGATTCGATTACATGTTAAAAAATTATAAGCAGGAAACCAACAAATCATTAATTAACATGAAATGTATATTTAAATTAAATCTATTGAAAGACATGTTAAAAAACATAACAATTAATTTATTGGAATATTTACTAATATAGAAATAATAAAGAATCACATCAAAAACTGTTTTTATTAATTTTATTTTTACCTGAAAAATTTACAGCATTATGGTAATCAATGATTATGACATTTTTCATTAATTAAAAAATACAATTTAAATGAATTTGGCAAAAAAAGTTGCTTGAATAATAATAGATTCAAGTCAACTATTATATAAGATCTCATTTTTTTATATATTTTGTAAATTAATATATGAAATTTTTACAAAATTATTGAAATTTATTTTATTTCATATGGCAAAAATTTGTGTTGCAGACAGATGAAAATTTGATTGAGGTTTCATTCACACGATATAGTATTTGGGTCAATATTTTCAATATCTT
>JAPDSC010088400.1:9657-38855 GCA_026290005.1 Latrodectus geometricus | reverse complement strand
GTTTCATTCACACGATATAGTATTTGGGTCAATATTTTCAATATCTTCACTATTGTCATCATAAGCAGTTGCTGATGACCTAAAAATGAAAAAAGTATTAGTTACCTTACAAAAATGAAATAAAACAATTCATATTAAACTAAACACAAGTTATTACTAAATTTTGATGAAAAATACAGATATACAATTCGGATAGCAATAAATGGCAAATAAACATTTCAAAAATTTTTAAGTGCTAAATGGCTTAAAAAAATTATTAATAGACTTATTAATGGTAATTATCTTGAGTTAGTAACTATTTTTACAAACTGCAGTGGTAAACATACAATTCTTCAATATAAAGAATATTAAAAGTAATAGATATTAGTAACTGTTATTTCTCTTGAAAATTTAAATAAATTTAAGAGTAACTAGTTATTTCGGTATTGTTCTTATCACGTAAATACTGTTCTAAATTTAAGAACATTTGCTATAATAAGATGACAGGAATAATATATTTCAATAAAAAAAAATTGCTGGGATCTTTTACTTCGAAATGCAAAGCCGCACCAAAAATTCATGGTAGATTATTAATACTGCATTTCACTTCTTAAAATTCAAAATACTTGTGATACATTTTTCAGAAAAACGCTTCAAAGATGCGGTATGGCTTTTCAATTCCGCTGACAGTTTAACATATACCAGTGACTGGAATGTGTAAGTACTTAGTACCCGAATAATAACCTCAAACCGTTTTTAATAAAAAGGTATTGCAATAGTTTTTAGTTTCAATTATACATATCTACAGGACTTTTAAAAATTGTGTTTTTCGATATGGCAGAATTACGATTTCTTTTATCCTTTTGATATAAATTACAAAATTGTAATTTCTTTATGAGTTTTGGGCACATCTTACATTATACACTATAATTGTTGTTTATTAATTGTTAATAAGTAGTTTTTGAAAGATTAATGGTTTAAAACATTTAACATAAAATCCTCTAACATAACTTAAACGGATATAGAAAAATGTCAAACGTCTCGCAATTCTTGAAATGTGACATTAGGAATAGTAGCCTTAGCTAAAAAAAAAATACAGCATTTAATATTTATGTGAAAGTAATGGGAAAGTTTATTTAAGTTTAAAAATTGCCAGAATTTCTATAAGAAAATGTACACTGAAATGAAGTTCTTAAAAAGAAAATGTTTGAAAGGAAGTTTATTCAGTTGGTTCAGGATAGGGAGAAAACTTATAAATGTTATTAAAGAAACCTAAAAAATAACGTATTTCCTTGCTAAAAGGAAAGAAACTATCGAGCATGGATTCTCTCTAACATTTGTTCTCCTAAAAATAGAAAAACACAAACTAATAAATTGTTTGCAATTATAGAAACCCAGGATAGGCAACTCTTCAATAACTGATGTGGTTAATTCATAACATATTTACTACTTAATACATATAATTGTTATAGTAGATATGTAAATGGGTAAGTTTAGCCAAGATTTATTAGAAGTGATTTTGAGTAAGGAAACTTTATCATTTATTCTATTGATAAAAAGAATATGAAGTGAATTTGAGAAATATATTAATTTTAATTCATGAACGATATTAAAAATTTTTAATTGGTACTTTTCGATAAAATAAGGTATGTTATATCTTGCATCATAAAGACAGATGAAGTAATACAGTAAAAACATTTAAGCATAAACAGATGTTTTACATCTTATAATTATAAAAATTAAATCGAAGCATTTTTCTAAATAAATTAATTTTACGTTAATTATGTAAAAATAAATTACACTGGATTTAATGAAAGGGTTCATTAATTAGTTTAAAATATACTTAGGAATAAACTTAACAACTTTCGAAATACTATTCTATTTAAGAAATATTAAAGCATGATATTTAAATATTCATTAAAGTTACTGGTGTCAATTATTTTTTTAATTTGAGGATTAGTATATTTAAATGTATATATATACTAATCTTCAAAGTCATTATTTTTTTTTCAGATGTAAAAACGTTTAAAATAAAATAAAGCCTTATTTTGAATGTTGTTGAAGTCAATAAAAATTTCAACTAGAAATATTTATATGCACCCCCAATTTTGTAAATTATATTTTATATAAATTTTTCCATACAAAAAAAGAGTGACCAAAAGAGAATCATTTAATTAATGATTATACAATATGCTTCTTATTTAAAAGCTTTATCTTCGATAATAAACACATGGTGTTAGATTACTTGAAGTGCTGTTATTAAAACTTAAAAGCAAAAATTTCTTTTGTTTTCGCTTTTGACATCATAAAAGATATATATATACATACAGGGTGGTTCTAAATTGTTTTTACAAACTAAAAGGGGTGATAGTACTCATCCAGACACAACTAATAATTACAAAAGAACGCATTCCACTCTGAGAGCAGAAAAGAGGAAATCGCACCGGAACTTACAACAGTGTTGGGTAATTGAATAATAATGCCAAAAGTTTCACAATCATATTTATTGTTTAGTGAAAACCTCACAGCAAATACTCAAAATGCCAATCACGTGAGTCATTGCACAGTTGACACCGGCGAAGGAACAATTGACGCACCTTCTTAAAGATTCCTGGTGTCCTTATATATATATATATATATTTTACTGCCCCGTTGTAATTTATATCATACATATATTTTATTATTACATACATTATTTTATTATTATCATATACATATATTTTATTTATTAAGTAACTTTATTTTAAAAAATGAGTGTCACTCAAATTATTACGTCACATTACGTCGTCTCTCAAAAAGCAATCCTTTTAATTTTAATCATTTATAAATTGTTTGATTTTGTGATAAATTGATGGGTGCATTTGGGTATTATTTAAGATTATAGAATAAATCATTAAAATTATTCTTGATTTTTATTGTTCATTAAAGCTAATTAATGTAAAGTCAAGTTAGTTTCGCAAAATAGAATGGCTTTGAAAGTGATTACACTCTAAGTCTCGCTATTGCAGGAATATAAACTTGGTGGTTTAGTCGTTCCATAGAGAAAGCTTTTTTATTTGTTATAGGAAACTAGCAATAATTCATTCTTTTAGTGATTAATCATTCCTTGTTCTCTCTAATTTTGAAAGTCAAAGTGCTTTGAAACCTTATCCGACGGTTCCTCTTCTTCTACACCTCTTCGGTATTCTAGAGAAAGGAAGATAATGTGGGAAAAGGCAGGGATTGCTATATATACAAAGAGGACTCTATAATTTACAATATTCTGCTTAGGCTTCTTGAGCTATATTTAAAATAATTTTTACGTTGATGAAGAATTTAGTATCATTATGAACAGTTATTAATTTGCTTGAGCTTCTTAAATCATTTTCTAAGGAAATATTTTGATATTGAATCATCAATGTTGAAAATAAATAATTGGTTGGCCTTCTTAAGCCAGATTTTGGATATAAATCGTAAATGCTTGTGGGACCATTCTCACAAAAATATCTGATTTCTGAAATTATACTAGATTTTAAATGTCTTTTTTGTGATGCTCAAGCAAATAAATTAAAATTAATTGTTCTTCAATTACTTCTCTTCAAGTGCTTACGAAAATTATTGTTTGTTAATGGATTACAATTTCCCAAAAAGAAGGAGGAAATATACTATTCATAATCATCTTTTTAATGATTTACCACTAAAAGAACGACTTAATAGCTCTACGAAAAGTTGATAATTCTACGACTTTTGTTCCTATTTATTAAAAATATTGATATGTAATAATAACACTACTACTCCTTCACTCACAGTAAACTATTAATATAATAACTTAACATAGAATAATGATAAGTAAACATAAAATAAATTAAACTCCATCAAGAAAACAGATATAGGCCTACAGTACCTATATCAGTTTTCTTGACCGCTGGCTCTGGGTTACGAAGTATAAATGCCTGGCTAGGTAATCAACCTAAAGTGAAACTCTTAGTGCTTAGTTCCCAAGCATGCTTGGTACTCAATTTTATCTACTCACTGAAGGGATAAAAGGGTAAGTTTACATTTCCCAATCCGAGGATAGAACCTCGGACCTATGAAAGGGGAACGCGAAACGCTCCCACTATACCACAGGGCGTCTTTCACACAGAATACATTAGATATAAATGTTATGTAAATTTTCACAAAATGTATTATTTACTGATATAGCTCTTACTTTTTATTAACTAAAACCATGAAATAGCACTTGTTCTTCAAAAGTTCGAGTAATTCAGGTGCACACATGCTCAACATTCCTTCAGTTTTCACGCCGGGTACATACAAATGTGTCGAAAAATGTCTCTACAAAAAAACAAGAAGGATCATTTATTGTGTTATGCACGCAAACATATCATATTCAAACATGATATTTATCAAACTTTTCAATACCTTGGATGAGATAATTCGGTATGAATTCATTTGTACTTAAAGAATAAAATTATAGCATAAGAACTGAATCAACATATTTTTCTCAATAAACTTAAAAATAAGCAGTAAGTTACGAAGGAAAAATTATTTTGTAAAATAATAGAAAATAAATTAAGAAATTATATGATCAATTTCAATTTCTTGACCATTCACCAATTAGTATGAATAATTTAACAGTTGATAATTATAAAACTCTCTTTCTTAACATTCGAACGGGAATGAAATTCAGGAAGATTGCTAAAACATCTATTGATACAGAAACCGAAAACATAACGTTTATCTTGCACTGTTCGGTTGTTAAGCCTGGCTCTATAATGGCACGGATTCCATGTGTTAATAAAGAATTTTAAAAGCACATCTTATGAAACAATAGCTTAATAAAGCAGGGAAATTAGGCTAGTGGTTTATATTATCATTTACTTAACATAATTTTTATTCAAATATATCTTATTTTGTTTAATTTTTTCTTCAAGAAAAATGATGAAGGTACGGAAAAAGAATCTGTTTCGATGATGCATCCTTAAGAATAATCACGATAAGACTAACCTTTCTCACTTGTTCAGTGGAATAGTCCACTACCATGTCTTCTTTTCTTTCATTGTAAATTAAACTGATAACTCTCCTCAATTCCTCCATTGTTTCAATACATGTGGGTAGAAGGGGGTGTTCTTCATTGCTCAGCGAGGCCTCTTCCTCGGGAGTGTTCAAGCGGATGAAGTACACAATGATTTGAGACTTGAGGGTGTTAAGAAGCCTTTCTTCAAAATTTTTTCCATGTGGTAAGGCCAGCATGATGGAGCTGTTTCGGGGCTGTTGAGGAAGAAAGAAAAGCTTTTTAAATCTGATAGAACATTGACTTTAATAATAATTCCTCAACACCGGAATTCCACCCACCCCCCAAAAAAAACAAATAAAATACTATAGAAATAAAATATTATAAAAATGTGAACTATAAATATTTTTTGACAATAATTAATCGAATTGCAGTACTTTGTATTTGATCAATAAAATCATTAATGAAACAAATAATTATTATAAAAAATATTTAAATAGGTTGAGAGTATTTAAATTTTGATGAAGGTTCGTTTTGAAACAAATGCTTTGAAACATGTTGTTTATTTTCTTCTGATTGGGGACCTAAAATAAATGTTTTTTTATCTCTCAATTTCTGTCCTCAATTGAGAATTCTATCAAAATCTGCGGCTTAAAATAGATTTTGAACCAAAGCTAACATTTACAATAATAAAAGGAGTCGAAACTGCGATTTGTTTCACTTAAATATCGACCATAAAGCCATCAATTTAGATGATTTGCAAATAGAAAAATTGTAAAAAAATATAATTTACTAAAAAAAAATGTGAGGAAATAAAGAAATTTTTATTCTTCTTCTTTAAAAGAAATATGAACAAGAAACATACCCAACAATGACAAAAAAACAATTTATATAAATAATATAAACTGGTAGATATATTAATTATTAGAGATTAATATAACTACCACATACTTAAAAACTATGTAACTGATAATTATTTTTCATGATTAAAAGCCCAAATAATTTATATTAATTTAAAAACACACACTTCACTATTTGCATTCAATTATTTCAGAAAAATATTAACTTCTTTACATCATATAATTCCCTGCAATGCTTTCGAAATCTTTTCCAAAAGTGTAGCTTGGAATATGAGAAAACAAACAAAATCAAATTTATTAACATACAAGACAGAGAGCCTCCCGGTGAGAGCCATGGCATACCGATTTCAGATTTGTACACAGCATTCAAACACAGATTTCAGTTAACTTCGATTAATTATACAACAAGTTGTTGCCACAAAAATGTTATGACCCAAAATTAAAATTAGGGGAGAATTCATGGCAGATTGCCTGGCACCCGATAACTCTAATCTGAGAACTGCTAATGAAAACGATTAAATATTGGAGAGAAAACACTTAAATGCTGAAACGTTTTCACATGCGTTTCCACTAAGCCCAACTTATTAAACAACAGGTAAATGATAATTGCTTTTGCAAATTTTACATTTTCAAAAAATAATTTATTAGGAATTAAGAAAAGAAATGCAAATGATTACAGCTGAAGGCAAAACGTGGCTGCAAGAAATTAAAAATAATCTCGTAGATTAAAAAAAATGCTCAACATTTAATTTCTTATTCTCAGAGAAATAAAAACTGAATAATCTTTTTAGAGTAAAACAAAATATTTTGTGAAAGTTAACAATCTTTTTAACTAGCGATTTTTCAGTAACAAATGGTATATTATCATATTATATTTTTATACATTATAAAATTTGTTTTCAGATTCATGGATTCAAAAATAATTAAATTAGGTGACTTTATTTCATCACCAAAAATTTTCAATTTCGGTATACTTATAAATTTTATTCGCCTAACATTTTTTTTTTTTTTTTGAATCAGTTTTTTCTTTTACTCTCGTTAATTTGCAATTTTTTTTCACATTTTAGTAGTATGTTATAAGCTATTTATGACTAGGATAAACTAATAAATTTCTCCAAAATAATTATGGCGGGTATCAATTAATTTTCAATATAAATGGTATATTTTTACATGTAAAATGTTGAACTTTCAGTAATTAATGTCTTGCGCTATTTACTGAAGTTCTTACGACTTGTTTAAAATAATTATTTTTCATTTTACAATGCATACAATTGCGAATTGCTCAGAATGTTTATTATATATTATAAAATAATAGATTATTAGCTATCGCATAATTAAAGTCATGAGTTTAACAAAAAATGTCAAATAGCATTGTAATTTATTTGTTTGTCAAAAAATCAACGAGCATTGTACTTGATAGTGCTAACTTCGTTAGTGCAATTGCTATGCAATGATTTTAAATCTTGAAGTTAAAATTAATTTCTGTATTGTATATTATTTTTTAAAATTAGTAAAACTAATCATTTTGAAGTTTGTAGTATTAATGTTGAAGAAAAATATGGTTTTAACAAAAAATAACCATTAAAAAAATTTTAATACCAAATTTAAATGATTTTATACACCCATAAAATTTTCTGAAAAATAACTAAAGAATCTCGAAAAACAGAAGGATAATGCTTCTAACAGTTATTTTTTCTTAATTTAATCCAGAAATTCAAAAAATTAAATAAAATTTGAAAAACTTAATTTTTTTTAATTGAAATTTTTGAAAAATTTGAAATATAATAAATCTCGATTTTTATTGATTTCTATTTTTACCCTTTTCGATTTTTATTCGAAACATATTTCATTGGAACAATAATTCGAATTTCGTATTTTTTAATTAAAAAGAAATATTGCCAGCCCTCTTGTAGAGAAATTTCCCATTCTGACCTCATTTTCGGATTAATTCTTTTGTTTCCCAATAATTTTAAACATTATATTTTTCATTGAATGCTTTTGGATATGAATGCTACAAAAAGCCATTATCTCATTAAAAGAATTGCAAATCATATAAATCTATATTTATTGCATTTTCATACGTAAGACAATTTGTTTAAATTTTTTCTTTGTTATAAATATGTGAATTGCTCATTATATTCTATATTTTCCTTTAAAAAGCTTTATACTAAACAATAATACTTTACCAGGTGGCAATATTGGAATTTCTATTTACAAATTTAATTTAATAAAACTTTTCGGTAATGTAGAAATATAAGATTTGTAATTGGATTTTTTTTTAAATTCAAGATTTCAGTATTCTCTTTTTTACAATTCACTATAAAATTAAAAATGATTGATTTATTTTGAAAAATCTATTTTTCAACCCCAGGTTTTGAAAAAAAAATTTAGATACTCAATCATCGTAAATACATATATTCATCGTAAAAATTCTAAATAACTCAAGAAAAATATTTAACTCATTCGTTTAAAATAAAATTCGTTTACTTCTATAATTTTAATGATTTAACATGTCATACATCTTAATCAATAAAAACAAATTTTAATGAGATGTATGATATGGAAAATCCTATCAAATTGAATTTAAAGATAAAAAACGTGCAGCTTTATTTCTTGATTAAATAAAGTTGGAAAATGTTTTTCTAAACAATTCTCTATTCAATAAATATCAAGGTAATTAAAAACTTATTCTTAATATTTCCTATAAAATTTATTTAGCATATATGCATGAGAGTTAATATCATTTTAATAATATCTTCTATACTTCACATACCTTATTTCTTTGACAATTAATTTTGAATTTGTACACATATGTCACAATTTTAATGTATTTATAGTCTAACATACAAAGAAATAGTTACGCTAATTTTTTTAAAGATAAACAGATGTATAATTAACTGCAGTTTTTTCTCCTTTTTTAAACAAAGTGCAAGTATTTGATTGCTTTATTTGGAATAATTAGTATCATAATTTTTATATATAAAATCATCTCGAAGAAACTGCAAAGAAAATTTTTGATTTTAAATTACATTAATAAATAAACCAAATAGATATAATTTTTTCTTAAATTACGAATTTAAAACATGAGTATTAAATGAAAAATGATTATTATTGAACAAAATCTGTAATATTTGTTTAAAAATCGGAAACAGAATAGCCAGGGAAAAATATACATGAAATAAGTTTATATTTTGGCACATAAATTGAATATTTTTTATAAAGGATATGAGTAACACAATATCAAAATTTATACAACAGCGAAATATTTCAACAAGAAAATTTTTCTTTTTGATAAGTACTTTTCTCTCACATTTAAATTCATATAAGCAGTTTAAAACTTTAAAATTCATCTTTTCATCAATTTCAGTCAAATATCAGTTTTTGAATATTAATGTGAACTAAACGTTGTTTAATTATAAAACTCAACTCGTTTATTACATGCTGAATATTTTTCATGGCTTACTTTAGCAAGGCACCAGATTTTTACCAAAACTATGGCAAAGTTAAAGACGTAAAACTTCTGGAATAATAAGGGTTATAATAACCTGTATCCTTCAAACATGTACTCTTAAAAAAAAATTCATGTCAGAAGAATATTGCCAAAGGATTGAAATAAAGAACATTTTATGATGAAGCTACAGATAAAAGTGAATAAACAGGATATTATTATAAAGCTTAAAAAAGATATTAAAAAATGAATAATAAAAATAGGAATTATAATTTTTAAAATAAAAAATCATAAATATATAAATTTATCACTAATACTATAATCAGAGTACTTACATCCAATGTAGTTTCATCGCTTTCGTTGTTCAAATCTCCATTTTCTGGTTCTAATGCAGTTTTATCATCCAACATCGTGTCTTCAGCTTCGTATTTTAAGCCGCGATCTGCTGTTTCTTTGCTGCCCCATATGAGATACAACTCTAGGCGAGCCGGAATACCCTGCAACTCGATGTCTCCATTCCATACCACTGGATATTTCTACAAGATAAGAGAAAATTCAGCTCGATGATCTACCCAAAACAGAATACGTTCACTTAAGTGTGATAAGCGATACGTGCTATAATACCATGAATTGAAAAGGAAGACTTTTTAAGGAAAAGAAAATAATAATGGAGTTATAAGTATATGGTGTTTAGAGTTTAAATTATTTCTATTAACAGTTTATATAAGAAGCTTGCTTATCGTATGTGGTGAGCAATCAGAAATTAAAAATGCGTATTCAAAGGCTAACAAATTCGAAAGCCCATAATCATAACACAGAATGCCGAGAAATGTTCAGATATGAAATTAAAAATTTTACGTTTTTTGAAGCATTACAAGTGGGTGGGTGATAAAAAGAAACAAATACATTTAAAATAACAAAGTCAACATATATGATTCGAAAGCTTCAGTATTTAGAATAAAAAAACAAAAAAATATCATATGGAACAATTAAAAACCTAATGTATTCAGAAACATATAATCATTATATTGTACAAATAAAATGCTATTAAATTGAAAACAAAACTCTCACGTAAGACAATGAGGCATCTAATTACTGAGATAATATTTCAGATTAAAATTTTACCATAAATTGAAAATTTACTATAAATTTTTCTTGTCTTCAAGACTGAATTCGAAAAGGAAAGTTTTTGTACATAAGGTTTTTACAATAATTGTGGAACTTAATATTAAAATTTTTAGTTGTAATTACTTCTAGCACATAATATGTATCTCATCACAGTTATATGTTCAGTTATAGATGGATAATATACAAAAATAAAAATCAGTGATTGTATACATACGATTCATTTACATTTATTACAAGTGTATGATAAAAAATATTTAAAATTATAATAATTAAAAAACCGTAAGAGAGAAATTGAGTTTCTTTAAAATGAATATTTAGAAATATTGAATAAAGGAATTTTGTTAATCAGGATTTTGAAGTGAATTATGACACTTTAAGTTATCCTAAATTTTTATTTCTTTAATTTATTATATGAAATCAAAAATTTATTAGTGGATAATTTAGAGCTTCTATTTTCATATTATAAAAACTTTAATCAATCTTTTAACATGAAAATAACAAAAAAATAAGTAAAATATATCTGTTTTCCGATCATAAGATTTTTAAATTGAAAATTTTCTGAATAAACTGAAAACTTTGACTGTTAATAAATACCTTATTTTTAATTTAATAAAATGTAATTAATGTTTATAATATTTATTTTTGTTTGCTGATAGAAGTAAAGATCGCTAGATCTATATTCTGGCGGGAATATAACAAACAGGTGTTTGGAAATTTAATACTCTACGCAGTTAAATCATTCAGTACGGATACTTAAAATCTTAAAAATTTCAGAAAATTTCCTTCAATAAAATAATAAATTATAATAAATTACATAAATTCGACAGCATATTTCAATAAAAAAAAAATATAAAATTGTTTCATTCCTCTATTTGCAGTTCAATTTTATTTCAAAAATTTGACATAAAATGTCGCTTTAACATTGAAAATGTTAAAAAAAAAAATACATAACTTATTGTAAATATTAATTCGTTTTACAACAAATTCCGAATAAAATATTGGAAAACTTCATTACACAATTAGAAACCAATATGTTCTAATTGTGAAATATAAATTCATGTTATTGTTTCTTTATGTTGAAAAGTATAAATTTGAGTTTTATAAAATCAAATCATTTTTATTGAAGCAATTTTTTTCATTTTGAAAAGTTTTGTTTTGTTAGCATTACCCTTAAAGGTAACATAAAATTTACAATGAATATGTTATATACTTTTCCATGAAATAAAGCTATGATTATATTTTATTCATAAAAATTATTTAAATTTTGGCAAACCAGTGATTTATTAATATAATAATAAGAATATATAACACCAAAAAAACATTTAAAAGGGATTTATTCCAATATACGTATTTGTATAGCGCATATTAGTTCACTGCTTTTCCATTTATATAAGTTACCTCCATTCATTTCATACCAAAATGGATTATTAAGCTGATATTTCTTAATGAATGTAATCAGCTTATAATTTATAATCAGCTTAAAATATTTCCAAGAATAAGGAACTTTCAGAGATCATTAAAATATCATACGAATTCAACTTTGAATTAGAATGAAATCGATGGTAAGTCCATGTAAAATAATATAAAAAATATTAAATGTTTTACAAATAAGTTTCCATTGTCTTAAAAAGCAAACAAAAATGCCCAATGAATTAGCCCACGCGATTATATGATTTAAGTGGGAAATATAATCCCTCAGTAGACGAATTCTAGAAGACCAAATAATCTGTTAAAAGCCTAATTCCTCACAAAAAGGGGTTCCAGGGTTCCAAGGAGGGGAGATTATAGCAACCATAAAGGATCCGCGCCATTTCCTAGCATAAAGATTATTTTCGTTTAAAAAAAAAAAAAAAAAAATTCTTTGTAATATCCCATACCAGGTTCCCGCACAGTAGCAACATGACGAATGCAGATTTTGAATGTATGAAGAAGGAAACACTCATTGTTTTCAAAAAGTGTAACATTCGAAGTTAAGTAATACTGAGCGGCGATGTCCCATCAAAATTTCACGCAAATTAGTAATCTAATACATAATGAAAAGGTAACCAGATTTAAAAAAAATTCACAATTACAGTGGGTAAAAAAAGTTTCCGTACGGTCACTAATTTTGAGAATAAATTAACGTAATTTGTAAGGTATTTCATTTTTCCTTTAAATACTGCCTATATGTGTTTAGTACAAGTCTACAGTAAGCGATTTTTATAAATTTTCATTTGTACAAAACGAGAAAAGCATATTATTTTTCAATAATTAAAATAAATTTAAAATTGAAATGCAAAAAAAGTTTCCGTACGCGTTATGCGAATTCTTTCTGACGTGTTTAAAACAGGCCCGCAGTAAATCTTTGACATTAGAAAGTTAATCACTGATAAGGAAACAACATATTGACTGTTGTTGAGTTCAAGTTTCTTTCTTGTCGTCTCAAAATGGTAGTTCCAAGAGCTATTCGGGAATTAGTGATTATATTGCAAAAAGATGGATTATCCATGAAAAGGATTAGTGAACTGACTAAAAAATCGAAGTCTACTGTGCAATATATCATTGAAAGATATTGTAAACTTCGTTCATTTGAGGATAGTGATCGATCCGGGAGGCCGTAAGTTCACAAAGTTCAAGAAAATCCACGAATCAGAGCACCGAAGTTGGCAGCTGATTTAATGGTTAGCTACAACATTAAAGCCTCAACTCAAACCGTGAGAAATGTCATTAAAAAAGTGGTTATCATGAACGTGCGGCACGGAAGAAACCCTATATAAGTTTGCGCAACAGGAAAAAGCACCTCGAGTTTGCAAAGGAGCACGTAAGTAAGCCCTTATCTTTTTGGGAATCCATTCTTTTTAGTGATGAATCAAAATTTAACATTCATGGGTCAGATGGCCGAGTTATGCTGTGGAGAAAACCAAATCAAGAAATGCTAACTAAGAATTTGTGCGGAACTGTGAAGCATGGTGGTGGGGGTGTTATGACGTGGGGGTTATTAATGCTTCTGGAGTAGGAAACTTGCAATTCATCGAAGGAAATATGGATCGATACGGATATCTGGATATTCTGAAACAAAATGTGTTATCCAGCGCAAAGAAACTATCTCTTGGAACAGGATTTTTTTTAGCAGGGCAACGATCCTAAACACACTTCTAAGATTTGCCAAGAGTGGTGCCTTTACCATGTGCAGCAACAACTTCATAGCCCTCCACAGTCACTCGATTTGAACCCCATCAAACATTTGTGGGAAGAAATTGGCCGGCAACTCAAAAAATCTGACATAAAAAAACAAACTTGAACTCAAGAGTGCCATTAGTAGTAGTAGGTCTAATATTTCTCCGGAAATAACAAAAAACTTGTAAGGGTAATGCCACAACGTCTAAGAGAGGTGATAAAGGCCAAAGGAGGGCCCACTGATCATTAAATGTACTTTTTTTCAATGTATTTTGCATTTTTGTAAACATTTTATGTGTGCTAGAGCATCGTACGGAGACTTTTGTTTCTATGTTTACGGCATTTTTTTAGCTTTTACGATTTATTATTTAATTTGGTCAGTATTATCAATCTTTTAATGTGAATAAGTATTACATAATATTACTTTTAAGTCATATCTAAGTTTTTATTTTGATCATTATGAATTTTGTGTAACACATTAAACTTTGATTTGCATTTGTATATGCGTACGGAGATTTTTTTTACACACTGTATAATAAATTTTACATTTCTGAATTCACATCATTTTTATTTAATTTTTTGCATGAATATATTCGAAAATGGAAAAAGCAAACAAGTATTCTATAATAATCTTGAGATATTATTGTTAGATTTAATTAGAATCATCGATAAAGGAAATTTGAAAAACTTCTAAAAATTCCATATTACAGCTAAATGGTGTAATTACCTCTCTTCATTTTAAAAGGTGCCAACTATATCATTAATGACGATTTCATATTCTTAATACTATTTAAGAGCATCTCTGTGCAGGTACATTATTATATATAATTCTCAAAATTTTAAGTAAAAGATAAATTTTAGATGTAGTAACAATTTTAAAGCACAGCTTCTGTAGTGTGTATAAGCGTATGTAAATGTGACTGACAAAAATAACACATAAGTTTGTCCTAAGACTTGAGAAGACTATTCTCTGTAGATTTTGCACTTATACTTCATACTGATACTTTGTTCGCCAAACAGTCGCCAAGAGTTTTCTTTCTGTTAATTTCGAATTTTATTCACCGGAAATATGACGTAATAAAGTGACGTTAAAATCAATTGATGTCGGCCATCAATGGACGTTATCACACATGCAGGGTGTTATCAGAAATCTTAACAGGAAGCAAAACAAACTTTAACTAACAGGAAGTAAAACTTCTAAATCTCAAAGTCTGATGAAATTTGTCTTACTGGGGGTGGGGTGGGGTGATGAAGTGCACTAGGCAACAAGCTAAAGAAAACAATTTTAATTTTAAATAATAACTTTTTTAAATGACTTGAATTTAGTGAATAGATTAAAAAATATTATCTTTCAACAGATAAAATTTTAAAATTATCATATGTGTTAATAATCCTCTAGGAAAACAAGTTTTAAATATTTTTATAAATATTTCAGAATATAAAATAATTTTTTAATAAATTAATTACAAAGAACAGAAAAAGTTCAAAATTTCAACATAGAAAATGTTAATTAGTTTTACAAGAGGAAAATTTTATTCACTTAGTTTTGTAAATATTTTCGTTCGTTTAAAGTGAATTAAAAGCAAATCTTAAAAATGAAGCAAATTGACTTACATACATGTTTTTTTGGTAAAAGGTAATATTTCACAGAATATATAAATATCTTTTCAAGGTCCAGCTGATTAAATTTGATGCAGTAAATTATGAGCCCGTCCAATTTAATTCTTTTCAAAAATGAGTAATAGTCATTAAAAAATAATTGTTTTATAATCCCAATAGACATAAATATATAAATTTAAGAAAAACATAATCAATTTAAAATATCACTCATACTAAGTAACATGTATACACTTATGAATACTGATTTTTGTATTATTTTTGTGGAATTAATAATAAAAATTTGATAATAAAATTTATCAGTCTACATAATTATTATAAGATATGCAATTATTATAGACGAAGAGTATAATTGAAATGCTTTAAAATAAAATTCCAAAATGAATTCAGTTGGTGAAACACAGCACGAAAACCCAGCTTTAGGAATTGGTCGCTAAACTATTTACATTATGCCTATATATTTAACCGATGTCATATTTGACCCACAGATTAAAAATTTGGATTATAAAATAGAACGTTAAATTCATCGTACGAAAGATATACGTATAAAGTTTAGTACCATAGCACTTTTAAATTTCTCAAAAACTGTACACCATAGAATTTTAAAATTCCTAAGATAAGTATATATATATATATATATATATATATAAATCAGCACTAATGTATTTTATTATTTAGATAACCATATAAAAATCTACATATCGAATTAATTTACCATAACAGAGTTCAATAGTTTTTTTTTAATAAAAATATTAAGAAATGAATATTCTATAGCATACCATTATTCATACTTTAAATAGAGTTTCTTAAGCAACATAAGCGAATTTCTCCTGTTTAGAACAAAAAAATTTCCTATTAATAATACAGTTTATACTGTTAAAAGGACCTTTCTTCTATTAAAAGAAACTGAAGAAAGTACAGCTTTTTCCAGAAATGTTGCATACATCTGCAAGAGAAATATGGAAATTCGATCATGAAACAATCCGCTCTCAGGTAGGTCTCATCGCTTAATATTAATACTGAGTATTCTCTCCTGGGAATATATTCGGTATTGTCTTCTGAGAAACGATAAACTTATTATACTTCGTATTTTTATATTATCTCCCTCTTTCTCTTTTTTTTTTCTATTTCTCTCTCAATGTTTATCACAATAAGTTAATTTACTTTTCATTAAATTTTTAATATTGTTTTTAATAATCATTGTAAGTCTATTTTAGTATAATTTTTGCAATAAAATATATAATTATAAGTTAATTTGCTTACCTGGTAAAATTCTGGCGGCATGTTAATATTTCCATCAACGTAATTCCTAGCAATATTCATATTTCAATGTTTTATTTCCTAAAGAAATAATACTACTTACTTCATAAAAGTTAATAACAAGTAAAAATGCGCTTACAACTAATAGCAGGTATTCAAAGTAGAAAAATATGAAGTATTATATAAACATTAAAAATTAATGCGAAATTACAAATAAAAGAATTTCAAATTAAAGATAATATAACAATGTAAGAACGATTTAGCGATTAATAATCATTATAGAACTTGTGTTAAATGATGAATAATGTGAGAATAGTATTTTTATTTGTTAGAAATAAATCATTTTTTTAAATAAAAAAATAATTGTGACGAAACTTGATTTTGTTTCTGAAAGTCATTGCTTCTACATAAAATTTCGCTTGTAAATTTTATGGATTTAGTTTTAAATAGAAAAATAGAATAAAGTTTAAGTTAATACAATTTAAAAAAAAATATCGGTAGCTTAAAGCGCATTATTTAATATGTTTCACTGTAAAAGTTAATAAAAATAAATCTGTTTTTAATTTCTGTTAAAATTTCAATTCAATCTGTTAAAATTTGAATTTTAAAAATAATCTTCTTTAATATTCTGTCTTCAAAAAGAGGTATACCAATAATCAAAATCAAACAAACTTTATTTAGATTAAAATATAAACAGTTGTAATTTATTAAATTCAAGAATTAATAAAACTTTTTTAGATGTTTAAAAACTCAGAGATTAGAAAATATAGGTTTACCGTAACCTATTTTACTTTAAATATTTTTTAGAATGAAATATATATTTAATGTCATAATATAAGAAAAACGCTATCAATTAAATAAGCTAGAACAAGAATATATCGAATTCTAAAGAACGAATATCAATACATTGAGTTAAAAAAAGTATTAATAGAACCTTACCTTTCCGATAACTCTTCAATAATTCAGTTGTTATAAACTAACACACCATTTAAATCTTTGAAACGAATGGAGCAAAATCAGAATTTTATTACTTGAGAAACATACTATAAAAACTCACCAAACGTTTTTTGTAATGAAATAATCCCGTTTCCAAGAATTGACTCTAATAAATACTCTTAACAAGTGATGACGAAGCGTTTTTAGAAATAATGAAATCTTTCCTAGCCTGAGATATTTTAAAACAGAAAGGGATATATCTTTCATGTGAAAAAAGTTGCTATTAATTAAAATTAGGCAATAAGGTAATAAGAGATAAATTATTGCAAAACAAATGCTATAATTTATAGGAGAATACTAGTTCTAAATGAGCTCACCAAATTTTATGTTACTTACTACTCTGAGAATAATCTTAGTATTTTATTAGGAAAGTTTATGGGAAACACATAAGTTTGTACTATATTTAAATATGTGTTATGACTTAACAGTTTATTGAAGCGTAATTTATAAGTTTTTACTTTTTTATTTATTACAAATGCTTAAAGCTATGACAATGATTAAGCACCGGTATTCAGATTCTTGATTCATTTGCAAGGACTAAATAATGAATTGACGAACAAAAAAAATAAATGATTTATATTCAGATAAAGCACCAATATCCGGGGCTGACAGTTTGGATCAAGTTAGATTTTATGAAAAAGGATATTTTGACGTTTTGTCTACCACCGTTCAATTATTCATCGTTTTCGATTCATTCCCTACTTTCTTTGATCCTGCAAAATTTTCGTTCGAAGTTGAACTCACAACCAAAAAATGATCTTAAATAAACCAAACCTAACCTTGAGCTGAGAACAGCTGCACCGAATTCAATTAAACTTAATCGTGTCTCTAACTTAAAACGTAGGGTGTTTCAAATCGAAGTTTCTGTGTTTATAAATAATTCAAACTGTATTTAATGCTGGTTTGATCACACTGTAAATTTGCTTATGCCGCGATGCACACCATTATTGAACTTTCTAGAGTGAAGGAAGCGTTAGTTTTACCCCCCTACATGCCTCTTTCTAAAATTGTCAATAAAATTTATAGGAGGCAAAATATTTACGGCATTAAAAGCCCCCCCCTTTTCTTTGTATTTCCGCATATATATATATATATATATATATATATATATATATTCATTTCTTTTTAAGATTTTTAAAAAATATTGTTTTGTCTAACTATAGTGAATGTGTTTTTAATTTTCCCAAAAGAATGCCAAACAGAAGTGCATTGCAAAGTGGATTAAATGAGTTCCGATATCAATATCTAATAACTTGTCAACTAAAGGGAATTATCAAGCGTCCCCACACCTCATTTGACTGTTACCTGTGCTAGGCATACATAAGTATCAATGCAGGTGAGGCTCGACCTGTACCTTAAAGTTAACAGATTTGGAATACTCGCCTATCACAAAGCGCCACGATCAAGTGATGATGTCACTCCTGAGCTGCTACCCTCCTCTCCACTCCAGCAGAAGCACTTTGGGCGTCACTATAGCAATCACAGTTCCTTGCAAATGAGGCTTCACTTTGGTGATCTTACGGGATGCTACTGAGCCGTTGGGGCTACCCTTGCTAAAAGAGAGATTTTATTTTGTAATACAAAAAGCGTTTTGAAAAGTTAAGTAAGTACTAACTATAATTTAAAAAAAAAAAACAAATATCGTTAGTTTTAAAAATCGCATCATTTTCTGAAAGCTAAGTGCATGTTTTCCGCTTGAAGCCACACGTCTTAATAAAATATTATCGAAATAAAATATTTCGCTTATACTTCGAACCATATTTGTGATAATACGTGTGTAATCCTTTTTTTTAAATAAGTCGGGACGCTTTTCAATTTTTCAGAGCGTATCTTTTTAAAATTTCATATTTACATTTTATTTTTTCATAAAATTTACTATTAACAAGATTTGTGAAAATTATCTCATAACACTTGCCTATTTGAATACTTAACAAAATTCATAACAAATTAAATAAAAATCAATCAGCATCTTGATATTATTTTAACAGATATTTCTTGATACATAGACCAATTTCAAATTGAAAACAAATTTTTAAAGCACAAATTAGTAACTACCCTTTTCCTTAAAGTTGATCTCTTCTAAACTAAAAACATTATCTCCTGGAGTATTAATTTAACGTGCGTAATAAAGATTAGTCGTGTTCCTATACATTTTACTTTGAAAAATAATCGCGTAATTTTGCTTAAATAAAGATCACGATCATTTTTTAATAAAAATAACATATGCTACTTGAATAAAAATAGAACTGAACAAGTTAAATAATTAAATGGAATTTTTACAGTATTTAACAAAAGCAAAAAAAGCGTTTTGTCTAAAATAAATAACCTCAAACTCAAAGATTTTTAGTACTTTCACTCATTTCTTTATTTTATGTAACGCAGTACAGATTCAGATTAACTTATTTAATTTTTCTTAAGAACTTCTAACAAAACTTACCTTTTATTTTACAAATTAGACTCAAAATTGGTTATAATTCAATACTTGTAGACACGAAAGATTCGTGTCCATTATTTTATAAAACACATATATACGTTGAAATTGAATCAATAATATAAAAATTCTAAGTTAAAATATATTACATAATTTATCTTCACAGTTAAAATATATTACAAGATAAAGATTAGGTGTCATATGTACAAATTACATTTTTTAAAAAAAAACAATAAAAAAATATAATGGTGCGGGATATTTATCAAAAGCTTACATATTTATTTTTTGTGAATCAACGCCTATTTTGTTTTAATGCAAAAAGTTTTCGTAAAAGTTAGTTTTTGAGAATGGCATGTACCTTGGGACGCATTTGATCAAATACGCGTAAAAAGAGGAATTTCAAACTTTATTCTGTTTAGCATTTCACATCCTTTTGAAAGCAATGAAGGAAAGGATTTAGGTCTGAAGAAGAAGGCGGCTATGGTTGATAAGTCTGTCAATCTAACCTTATTCAAACTCATCGTGTTTGCTTGAAATATTCATAACGTTTTGTTTATTATTATCTATTGCCTATTGGTAGATTATTTATAGATAAAATATGTTTTAGAAAAAAATGACATTTCTTTTTGCCTATAGCTCAATAAATTTTAGTGAAATATGAATTTACATGATATTGCCGTTCATATTAATTTGAAGTATTTTTCATTTAGTTGATTTTCTGATAAAAGACTGCAATTTTTTTGGGAATGTCATTCAAATATAAAGCATTTTAGCTCTCTTTCTACAGATAACAACAGCATTTTGTCGAAACATTTTTCATTAATATTTCATAAATATAATGTTTGCGTCGTTGTATTTTTGCATGGTTTTGCAATTCATTTTTCAGAGATACAAGAGTTTTACTTTTTTTTCACCCATTCCTTACAAAAGCCTTTTTTGTTCTAAACAGCGTGCTAAAAAATTCAAAAATCAGTTTCTTAAAATGATGAAAAAAAGAGCCCTCTAATAATCATTTTCCCAAATGTCCTTTTCATATCAAAAGCAAAGTAAAAATGAATAAAATTGATAAATATTGTAACCTTTGTTATTATGATATTTATTGATAAATGCTAATATAATTGTATTTAGCTCAAATTTCTCAATTGGGAAATACATATCTCAATATATATTTAGATGATAATTTTACCCAAAATTATGTTGTATTTTAAAAAAATTACATACTGTTCAAATTTTCCAGGAGAATTGTTTGATGAAGGATATTAGCACATGTTAAAAAAAATTATTTTTAATGACTAGAAAAGAGATGATTTTTCTTTGGAAATTAATTAATGCCGGAATTATGGAAAGCAGAGAGATTAATGCTTTAATTTCCAAGAAAATTGCTGAATCTCGAACTGATTGAAACATTTTATAACATTGTTTTGTCTTGTCTTTAATGAAAAGGAAAACATTTTGCATAATCATTTGTTTGTGTTGAATACGTCCTTTAATATTTATTTTAAACTCAAGACACACAAATTATTTTTTCAGTAAGGATGACAAATTTATTGTCTTTTTGAGCATTTAACATTTTGATGAAGGAAAATTCAATCATCCACATTAATTTTAAGCGTATTTTTTATATAAATTCCTCAATATGCGTAAAAGATGAATTCATGTTTCGGATTGATATGCAAAATATTGGATTTGTTATCTTTTGATGCTACTTTGGAAAAAAATGGCTCTCGGTGATCCGTCAAAAATTAATAGTTTAAAAATAAAGTATATAGTGAAATTTGGAATAGTTACTTTTTAGAGAGTACAATTTTTGAAGATTTTCGGTGGCATTTCATTGATTCACGAAATAAAAGTCAACCGAACTAAGTGAAATTCGACAAGATGGTTTAACGGATCCATTAAACAATTCTCAAATTTTGATCTGTAAAGATGTGTCTTAAAATAGAATACGTCACAAGGAAATATCAGTTTAAAAGATGGATTGTGGGAAGATTTAGAAATGTCGCAGGTTTTTCCCATTGATGGCTAGTTTTTAGCAGCTAAGCTCTACAGAAACTATCCAGAGATCTGCTTTTGCAATAACCAGTAAATGATAATATAGAAATCTTTTCAGCATAGATTATATGCACAAAGTGTAGATTTATATCTTCACATAACACCTGGAAATATAGCTTTACAAGGCAACCATACAGGTCAAATTGGGAAAATAATAATGGAGACCTGTTTGTCTAAGAGTACATATTTTGCTTACCAAGTTACATAGTCCTGCATAAGCAAAAAAGTCAATTTCAATAGACCTGTTATTTATGCATGGGCCTAAATGTCTTTAGACTACCACAATGATCGTATTAAGTAGCACAAACAACCAAAGCCCACCTATATTATTAATCCATTTCTTGTCATTATGTAGATGATAGCAGATATACCATAATAAATGAGTATTCACATATCTTAATTATTTTAATGCTCCAGTGAGTAGAACTCAGAAGATGTAGGACTATCTTGAGAATGGGCTCACCCATTTAAGGACTCCACTCCGATCCAGCATATTTGGATTGATGTAACTGCCAGTTTTCAAGAAGTCTGAGCTGCCTAGATGAAACAGTGGACTTTGTCATAATCTGCTTCAATAAACAATATTATTTAAATAATGAAAATCTCCGTTAAACTAGAATTGTTCTTAGTGGTATTAATAACTATTCTGTGCAAATTTCTTGTTACTACTTCATATCGATGGTGATCACCCAGTAAACATAATTATTGTATTCTTATATTTGAATTTTCTGTGCTTTCAAAATCAAAAATACACTTATTAGTTTCTTTTGTGTCTAATTCGAGGGACATAGTTAAATAAACTAAACTTATATCCAAATTGCATTGCTTTCAAGAAAAATAAAATTTTCCAATCATTATCTACCTTTACTTTTATAAATTCTTATCAATCATGGCAGTTAACGTTTCAAGCAGTTGAAAAAGAGGCATTCTCATCTATGCGTTCAGCGCCATTAACATGCAAGAAACTCATTAAATATAAATACACTCAACTCATAAATTAAATATAATCAGGAAAGTCATAAAGTAATGACATATTTCTTTGAAAATCAGTAGCAACCAACGTTAAAGGTTAAGAGAACTTAAAATATATGATTGATGCGTTAACGTGAAAATGTTCTAGAAATCAAGTAAAAGTTTTAAATACATGTTTTGTGATCTTATATTTTTTTATTGTTTATTTCTATACTTAAAATACATAGAATTGAATCGGATGTCATATAGCATAATGCTTAATGAATGGAATACTAAAATTTGTTATTGCGGTTACCCAGTTTGAAAAATTAAAAATTTATATTATTATAAATAATCAACTGAAATAAAAGTATTCATTAAGTATATGAAAAAAGTATGAAATATGCGAATGATTAGAATGCTCGTATCCCTTCTATATGCCTTCCTTAAAAATTTTTGTATCATAGCAACACATTTCATAAAGAAATTTTCATTATAAAAAGAATTTGATTTGCTATCTTTTAATGGAATCCAAAAATATGTTTTTCGTATCCACAAACCACATTGTTATGACTCTAAACTTTCTACTTCATTTCCATTTTGTAGATTCTTGATTTAAATTTAAAAGATTTAGTGAATAAATTCCCATTTTCATTTTTCAGTTGTCTTTTGTACCAAATATGTTCATATTTTTGCAGGTATTAGTAAGCCATTGATTAACTCTAATGCTACAGTACATTATTTTGTATTCAATAAATTACTTGGAATATTGTATGATAACACTTCAATATCAACTTTTGGTATACTTGATCTTAAAAAGCAATATTTTCTTGCTTTTAATTCATATTTCTGAGATTGTTTTGGTTCATTTTTACCTGCACTCTTCCATGTATCATTATAGTTCTCTCAAAGGAATATATTTTAATGATGAAAATCACAATTTCCAAATTTAAAGATTCTAATCATACAATAATATTTTAAAAGGAATTTTACAATTTTAATTTTGCAATGAAAATGAAATATAACCTATGCAGCATTGGTGTGAAAACTAGAACTAGTTTCTGTAAATACTGTACATGACTCATAATGATAGAAATAGAATAATGGTAGTTAAATGGCAAAAAAATTATACGCATACTCTTTATTATTTGGTTAAATATGCTAGTAATAAATCAAATGTCTTACTTCGATAAAATAATTATGAAGACAGACAAGTTACCTTAACAATCCAAACAAAGAATAGTGAAAGTAAATAGCAGAACACTCAAAATTATAAATTACACTGCTCAAAACAATTAAAGGATATTGCGGTTTTAGGTGGACCTTGTGGCTGGGAAACAATTTAGCTGATTGATATATGATTAATAGACGTAGTAGGTTATATGAGAATAAATTACACATGTTTGGCAGAAAAATATGCATTTTATTACGTATTCGTGTACAAAAGGAAAAAATACAATTTGTGCATATGAAAAAAAAAGAATAAGAAAAGGTGTTTTCTTCAAAGAAAATCATTTTCAGTATGAAAATCATTTTCATTTCTTCAAAGAAAATCATTTACACTCCAATGGCTTGCGCTACTTCGGCTTGAGCTTGGCCCTCTTCTAACCTACCAACAACTCTCCAAGCTTCTGAATCGGTTAAATGACTTCGCTGAGACATCGTACTCCTCAAAACAAAGCAGTCATTGAATGCCGATCATCCTTGTCTTCATTGTCTTTCAGTTGAAAGTCAAATTTCATCCACTGCCGCTGAAGCGACGTTTTTGACGTCGAACTCAAAATTAGCATTCTCCCCAGTTTAAAATCAGAAAAGTTTGCATTTGTGATTCTCTTCTTCAACTTTCGGAAAAAAAATTTTGCTTATGTCTTTATTTTATATAAAACATACAATATCCTTTAATTGTTTTGAGTAGTGCAATTTAACGAACACTAAAGATACTATGTGTTATTACATTATTGAGGCACAAATATAAACAACTTGGTATCAACTAATAATATAAGTTGAGTTAGTTGATGCCAAGTTGATTTTGTTTGGAAATAAGAATTTTCAGATTGTATTTACATCTCCTTGGAAAGAAAATGGTTGAACACAATGCCAACAAGAAACTAGGGAAAAAAAGCTGTTTCCCATGAAAAATATTCCATAACGAAAAAGAAATTGCTCTAAACAAAAATGGTCGCCAAGTTTAGCTTTTATCCAGATTACGGCAGAATGGTCCATTAATGCACTCAAGTATACACATAATAAGAGAAAAAAATATCCAGATATAATGTATGACAAATCCATCTTAGTATATTACAAACATTTCTTTTTTACTCTCTGTTAATAAGGCCCATTCGTTTCTTGTTATAAATTTTACCGTTTGAGATTTGCCTGTTAAGCAATAAAGTAAAGAATTCTAATTTCTTATTTTGAAGCAGAAACTTCAGCAGAAACTCAAATTAAAGGACGGACTTTTTTTATGAATATTTCATTGCTTGCTTTTTACTTGGCGATTTAGCGGAAACAATTTTGCCAATAGCCTTTGAAAATGGAACACTTATTAAAAAATAAATCTTATTTATAATTACACATAGTGAAATATCACTGATAATAAATAATGCCGCATGCCTAAAATGATATGAATTTAATGTGGCACAATCAAAACTTCTTCACACAATCAACCATAAATTGTGTATTTTTTTTCAGAATTTAGCCTCTTTTTTAAATCAAACCCAATTGCATTATCTACCTGAGACACCATCTCAAAGAATTAAAATAATTTATGTAAACTATTAATCTAAGAAACCTCTACCCCACACTGTCTAGTGTTATGTAATACTAAATAAACAGTCATTTTTTTTTTCCTCCGATTGATGATAAAGTTCACTTCAGAAAATTATTTCTTCATAAAAAAGAAAATTTTTCTTATATTTTTTTAGAAATTAAACTTAATGGAATGCAATACCCATTCTGTATTCCACATTTTACATACATTAAATATTGATAATATTTTAAATAAAAGAGTAGCTATACCTATTTCATATGATTGAATTTTTTCTTCCGTTTTTTTGTTGCAATAAAGATTTTTTACTAAACTAAATTTGATTATATATATTTATATATATATATATATATATATATATATATATATATATATATATATATATATATATATATATATATAAGCATAAATTTGTAAATTTGAAGCATTTTTATATGATACAATTTAAATTCAGCATTATGTTTACCTCATAAATGAGAAACATTGCATTTATAATACAACTTTTCTATACATAATATGAATACCTATTGTTTCTCTCTTATATTTCAATACTTTTATATTATTAAAAAAATTCAAAGTACAAAATCGTGAATGAATAGAAGAGTTGTACTTTGTTGATGGTTTTTCAAGAATGAGGTAGATTTTTAAAAAAATACCGCTGTAAATTTTAATTTGTATTCTTTTATAATGTACACAATGTCTATTGTTAAAATTCCACTTTTAAATAATCAAAAAATAATACTAAACTATATAATGTCATAAAACTTCAATTTAAAATGAAGTTATGCAGTTTTATTTTCTACAAAACTGGTAAATAAATAAATGAAGTAATCATGAATAAAGTAAAGTACTGTGCAAAATTGAGTGGGGAATGTAAAAATGAATACAAAGGCTTAAAAATGATTTCTAACACAATATATTGTAGAATGTGACATTCAACATATTTCTGTGTGCAAATTACTTCATTCGCATTGCATCAATGTCAATCGAAAAGTTTTTTAAAGAAAAGAGGAAGTTGGCACCAAAAGCATTGTGTTGTAAAAAGAAAGCTTAAGAAATATTATACAGAAAATGAAAAACTTATCTGTGGTAGGAGATACCTGTAAACTATATTAAAAAATTAATAACATCAAGTAGATATATCAACCCAAAATAAATTTCTGTAAAAATAGGGACAAAGAAATGATCGGTGAGGATAACAAAATAATAGAAAGATGGGCAGAATATTTTGAATGGCTACTAAATAAAAAAGGTATAATAAATAAAGAGGTTGAAATAAGTGGATACAATGTGGATGATGATGAATACTGTGAAATTCCAACACATGAAGAAATAAAACAAACTATAAAAAAATGGAAAGACACCGGATGAAGACTTGATTACAGCCGAGCAAAAGTATGAAGGAGAAAACTTATTAAGGGTGATACATGAATTTAAAAGCGTGTACTAATTACATGACCTTTAGAAAGCGTGTGTAGTAAGAAAGTACTCTCGAGGACTATTGCAAATAAATTACAACCATAGACAGAAAAAATAATTGTTTAACTATCAGTATGAGTTAAGAACTAGTAGGTCTACTACGGACAAAATTTTTAGTTCTGGAGAATAGAAATGTTCTGGAGAAGTTCTATGTGAACAAAACGTCAACTATACCAAATTTTTTTTAAGTTAGAATATGAATGTATTAATAGAAAGAAATTGTATCAAATCTTGAATAAATTTGGAATAACAGTAAATTTAATAATATTTGTTAAAATAACTTTATCAATCACAGAACAAAAGTTAAAATGTAGGTAGAACTTCCAAAAAAGTTTAAAAACAATATAATATTGAGAGACATACATACATAACTGTGTGGGGAGACGTCGGTCTGTACCATAAGATTAACAGTTGCTGTCTCCCCTACACTTAGTGATCCCCACACCTCCTCGATGTACCTGGGGGGGGGAACTTTCATAGCGGCAATTATTAAAGAAAGCAAATTTTGGTCACAAATTGGAAGCCATTTGCCTCAATACAAATAAAGGGACTTAAAACCCTGCTGTAAGTCAGATAGGAGCATGCAATTTTATGTGAGCTATAAACATAGGTTTATGTGATGAAACAATTAACAATTGGGAGATTAGTTAAGACATTAAAAAATTTTGGTTAAAGCATATACTGTATACATTATATACAAAAGAAACCTGGTGATCTGGCCCTACTAGTTATTACTTTTTAAAAATTAGAAGTTCGAGAGTAATAGGAAAAATGAAACAAAAAATGAAAAGAGATTGCTATATACAAAGGTGGTATTCACACATAAATTCATAAAGTTCGTTGAAATTTGTGCACCATTTCCAGTCGTTTAAGATTCACTGCTTATTTCATCTATTGATAAATCTGGGTCGTCCACAGGGGAACGGTCTATAACCCGGCCAAATTCCGGTCCTTGTCTGGTCAGATAAATCATTAGCTTCTTGAGGATTCATCTCCCATGATGATTTTTCGTGCAGAACTTCAGGAATTCCATATTGGACTGTTGGATGTTCTTCTCCAAGTGATAATTTACAGGTTCTGGGTACTCTAAAATGTAGGGGAAGGGGTCCTGGTGTCGGTACTGTTTAAATCAGGAGATCTTTGTGGTCACGGGATTGGTTACCCCCTACCAACACTTGATTCAAATGTTCACGAACACATCTGCCATAATCGGAAGGTGCTCCATCATGCTGAAACCACATATGGTGTCTGATATGTTGTGGCACACAGTCAAGTAATGTTGGTAGAACATCTTGAAAAAAGATGAGATAAAGTGCAGATGTTAGTGACGATGACAACAAATGAGGTCCGACTAACACGTCCCCAACCACAAAACCAAAAACATTTATTGAAAAATGATGTTGGGCATCTGGTGCTCTCATACTATGTGTATTCCTGCCATTGTGGATGTTTAATATCCCACCTCATGTGAAATACGCTTCAACCATCTATAAAACGTAGGATGGAAAATACGCATATTGACAACAGATACCACAGTACAAAATGCACAAGAAGTATAATCTGCACTGAACAGTAACTGTACTGTTTGCAAATGATACGGAGGTAAAACTTCCTGTTACAGGATACGATGAACACTATTCTGAGATCCTCCAACGATAAGTCTCGTACGTTGGCACTCGGATTCCTTCTAACGGTATCCAACACATTTCCTTCCATCCTGGAATTTAAAGTCTCTCATGGCCAGCCCTCACTATGTCTATTAACTCCTAACGACCCATATTCATACAAAATGTGATGCAAATTACTAAGCATCCGATGCTTTTCTCTGTGGGTACTTTTCCCGATGCAACTTTTCAGCCGCTCATGCATTTCCTTCTGCTAATCCATAAATCAAGTGCATATTTACTAACTCAGTGTTCGTAAAACATTTCATACTCCTCAGTGGGCGATCGTAGCTCAAATGAATTAGAGATTGCAGGTTTGTTTCTCATATGCTACTATAAACAACGCCGCCTACCTCTCAATTAAGGCGTTTCGGATTATGCAAATCTGAATCCTTGTGATATGCCCTACCTTCTCTA
>JAPDSC010088399.1:0-25089 GCA_026290005.1 Latrodectus geometricus | reverse complement strand
TAAAATTTTGATTTGATTTTTTACAAATCATTAGCACATAAAAATACGAATTTTCAAATTTTGCTCAACAATTTTATACATTACGTCGAAAATTTACACTAATATTTAGAATTTAATTCAAGCGAAGAATACAGCTTACACCAAAATATCGTTTCAAGCAATTCCACAAATTTAACAATTTCTGCAATAACTATTAACTTAAGAAAACAAATCTGGAATAATTTGAAAAATAGGACGATTCTGTAGTTTAATTTATTATTTAGATACGAAGTGAAATTAATTAGGTGGTAAGTGATAATTTTAGAAAAAAATTTAGAAAAGATGATGAAGGAAGATTTGAAGTATAATTGATGTGGTATATAGAGAATAAGTTAAAAAAATTTATAAAGTACCTGTGCTTAAAGAGTCCTATGATCTGTTCTAATATACCCAGTTTCAGATAAATTTGTATCTAAAATTATTTCGTTAAGATTGTAAATACTTAATTTTAAACTTTTCATTTCCATACCATATCCATTAAACAAGTTGAGCAATTATATCTACAATAAATAAATTTTGATTGTCATTCGCAATAGACTCATTCTTGTTCGCGCAAACACAATGCGAACAAATACATCATTCGCATTAAAAACGTTCAGGCAACAGTTAGCTGCTACTGGTTTTGATTATTCTCTACATTTATTTCATTATATATGTAGTGCAAAAAGTCAAAAATATTCATTTTCTATTTAATACAATCGTTGTTGTTATATATGATACTTGGCGAAACCAAGACCACCTATCAGGGACTAGGCAAATGAAGTTACAAAAAGAACGTCTTACATTTTTAAACAAAGCAACCCCTTCGAGGGTGGAAGTACAACTTTGGATCATAGATGACAGCACCATCTAGGTATTCCAATTTAGAGATAGGAAGTCAGAGAAGACCCAAGGCCTGACTCCTAACACCTCCAGAAATATTAATTTGGAATAGGAACATGGAGAACATTGCTACCATGACATATTTTACGTGCCCCAGTCACCATTAGTGAACACGACTGGTCTTCGGGTCAGCCGGAATTCGAATTCACCGTCTTCCGGTACCGAGAACGACTCCCTAACCTACCAGGTCACAATTGTTGCAGAAGCAACAAAGAAACTTAAAATGCTGATATATTGAAATCGAATACATAAGAGTATATGAAAAATGTAATCTATGCAAAGTAAATTATACGTAGTTTTTAAAGCTGAGTTTTTGTTTTTTATGGTCTTTTGGGTTTGTTCCAGCGCTTTGCGAAAGGAAGAAATGGATTTTAAAGCACTGGCGCCAACAGTATATAAGGATTTTAATTTTATTAGAATTTATTATTTAAAAGTGATTCCAAACCATTGTGATCATTCATGTTGGAGTTGAGAATTCAGCCTACGAACTATTTAGCTAAAGACCAACGCACTAACCATTCACCTACTAGTTTAGTTCAGATGCTGTTGTTTTGGGTAGATAGACAGGTGCTCGTGCTCTTAATTGACAATTTTCATTGTTTAAATATTTAAGTTTTATGTAATGTTCCATTTGGAATGATAATATAATTACAAAGAAGTGTTATACAAAATTTATTTAAATGTTTCCAAACATGATTTTTCAGTGCCGTCTTGCTTTTCTAGCAGTTAAAAGAAATCAATTCTTGCTTTGGATGACTTTCAGAATTTTTTCTTCTCATAAAATTCTTTATAAATTTTTTTTATCCATTCTTATGCTGAATCATTCTTTTGTTCAAACTTTTGCCGTTGAATTTGGCAACTTTTGTTTTGCTTCATTTTTATTATTTGAGATTCGTACAATTATCAATAACTTGAATATTTAGAAATAAACGTTTAATTATTTTTAAAAAAATTCGAACACATTCATATCTAAAATTTTGAATAAATATTAGTCAATTAAAAAAAATTAAATTTCTTATTTTTGTTTTATTATGTTTATCAAACTAAATCACTTTAAATTTTTTTATTTTAAGCCTCATAAATTGAAATTAAAAAAAGTTTCCCTTTTACTGTAAATTTGATTTTTTTAAAACTTATTTTTTCTTGTATGGTGTATGTTAATGAGAGATCTAAGTCAAAAGTGTGATATTTTCCTAAATATTTAAAAATAAACTTTCTTGCTGTAAACATATTTCTATGTATATTCTATGCAGTGTGTAAGAAATATGATATTTTGTCAAATATCATAAATGTATGGAAACAATATCGCTTTTATTCTCACAAATTTGGGTATGGAATCTACCGACTTAAAAATTTATTTATTTAATGTAGATAGTATAGAATCTAAATTAAAAGTGCGATATTTTCATAAATAAATGGGAATAAATTTGACCTGTGAATTTATTTTATGTGTATTCTATATTGTGAAGTGTGGTATTTTTATAAGTATCATCCATATATAGAAATAATATAATATTGTTGCCATTTATTTGACTATAAAATCCGTCCATTTAAGAATTTATTTATTTGATGCAGATAGTGATGATCTAAGTCAAAGGTGTGATATTTTTATATTTTAGATTTCAAAAGATTGCAGAGATTAAAAACAATGCTTCGTTATCGCATCGAAATTTTGCGAATAATGCCTATTAGCATCTTTCGTTCAGTTAAAGAAGTTGATCTTTGATTTGGGGAGGTTGCGGGAAATATCGCTTGATTGTTTCATCCCCCAATACTATCCCTCATGGGATACACTAATAACTGATAACGAGTTTTTAAAAGTTCGCTTCTTTATTTTTGGCTTTAACACCTGCTGTGTGTCTTCCCCTCGGAAAGTCGCACTCTTCTGTCGGGAATCATAGCAGTTTGCTTAAAAAAAGGAAAATCGTTTGGTTTTTTATTAGTTTGTGGGCTAAGTTTGTAGTGCATGATAGCGGTTAAACAACTATCATTAGGACCGTGTGAACGGTGACAATCATGGGGCTGACCAGGATTTGTTTCCTGTTTTTGGTGCTTTTTGGATTTTATGTTTCAGGTAATATTCGATAAACATTGCTGTATCAATAATCGATTGAAACATTTCATGTATCAATCGGTTATTTGGATTTTGCTTTATAAAAAATTACAAAAAGTAGGATTTAGACAAACGTTAATTAATAATTAGTTGACAGTTAAAAAGTTCTTCAGTAAATCTGAAATTTTATTTCTTGAATCATATAATATTAACATATTGGATATTTATTAGATCATTATTTAGATTATCAAATCAATAATTTTGGAATTTAATTTTAATCTTTATTTTATGTCCTTTTTCCTTATGAGAACGTCATTATTCAGACGCTAATTATTATAAACTTTATTCATAGTTATCTCTACTATTTTTGTGATGAAATAGTAGAAAATTTTTCTTGAGCGAAATTATTTTATAATAAATTTACTGTAGGAAAAAATCATTCAAATATATGGAAAAGAGAAACAATTGGTTTTCATTGAAATTATTTCAATAATAATTGACATAAAACTCATTTTTGATTTTTAAGTTTTTAAATATCAAATCTCTGAAAATAAAAAATAGTTTTACCAGAATTCTAATTATATATAAATTCTAATATTTTAAAAATAAGCTTAATTTTCTTTAAAAATGAACCGAAGTAATGTAAAACTCGGTTTAGTATTTTTAAAGAGATGAATTAGCATTTTTTACAACTGTTTTTTGCTTATCAGTTGGTAGAAAAACGCCTATCACTTTAAAAAAAAAAAAAAACCCTTTGTTTAAAAATGTTATTGTGTTTGCAAACTGTAATTAACAGTAAATATTGATATCAAACAAAATTTTGAATGAAAAGTTTAAATTAAAATTTTTTAATTTTTGAGTGAAAAATTTTATTGATTACAGTCGACATGATGATTTTTCATTTAATTGTAAAATATAGGAATAATATGATTAGGATATTTACAAGCTTTTAAAAAATAAATAAATATAGAATAAATAAGAAAAAATGTTTGGAAAAAATCAATTTTTATCTAATTTTTAAAAATTATGTAGAAACTTTAAGAAATTTAAAATTTCATCGTGCATTTAATAAGAACTAAAACTATACACATATAGATATGTATATGTTTTGGATAAAATATTTCTTCAATAATTTCTCCGGTTCATTAAATTCATTAAATTTTCTGGTTTGTAATTACTGTCATAATTACTTATAATTAATATAGCTGTGTAACAATTATAATTTGTTCGCTTCATTTTAAAATGTTATTTTTGATTATAATTAAATCCTAATTCATAAGTAAAACATTTTTCTAGGATCTGACCCAGATTCGCTCAGATAGATTAGAAATTTTAATCATTTACTTTCGAAAGTATCGACTGCATTTGAAGTACTTTATTTATTATAAAAGATAAACTGATGATCAAAATATCATCGAAAAATAAATAATTTCTTGAGCAATAAGGAAATAATATGATATATCGATTAAAAATTCTATACCAGGCTCCGAAATTCATATCGCTTGCATCTAATCTATTGAACATTCTCATTCTATTGAACGCTGCATAATAATGCTGAACAGTACGCAGACAAGATTCACTTTAAAATTAAAAATATTTTGTTTCACTATATCGAAGGAATGCTTACATTTTAGTTATTTATTTTTAATAAATATATTTAAAAGATATATAATACATATACAATTTAGATTACTTATTTAAGTTATATTGTTATATTTTATGTTGTTTATTTTTACGTTAATATAAATATTACTAAATAATGCAGAATTTATGTATAATAAAATTCGAAATTGGTACTGTTGACCTATATTTCCTTATTCTGTATGTATATTGCCACGGAAATGAAATTGTTTCAATATTTCTTGTGTGACACTCCACCGTTTGAATGCATTGGACTGGCACATTTCATCTAAAAGATTGTCAATTCCTGTGCTGTAAAATTCCATACTCATGTATTTATGAGTATGCAAACATTTTTTTGATATAGTTAAGATCATTAAAATATAATCGCACTAATTTACACTTTTGATATTTTCTTTCTAAAACTAAAGGATTTTTATGATACAAATGAAATTTTTTGAATTAATTCTATCCTAGCCGTTATTTCGAAAAAAAAAAATGTAAGAGAAAAAGAAATAAAGTGAAAAGAAAGAAAATAAAAATCTTTGTTCAACACAAAAATATAAAAAAAGAAATTAATATCGCTATTATATCAGCAATCAAAGTAATTTACTTTAAGTAATTAATCATCAATGAAAAATTGAAATCAACATTGTTATTGATTAGGATATATTATAAAAAGCTTTTGATACGAAAGTCACATAAAAAAATATATTAACAAATTTATTAAGATAGAATTTAAAAACGAATAGAGATTGTCATTTATTAATCAAAATAGCGATAACTAGTTAGAATTTTGCTAACTATAAATGATCAATATAGGAAATATAAAGTTGGGTTAAAAGTAAAAGTTTTCTCAACATCAAAATATCTTTTTTTAAAAATTGATTATTTGTGAAACAGAATTTTAAAGATGAGTGGAATTGTACAAAAGGCTATAAAATAATAGTTTTCTCTTTTTTGTGAGATTAGGAGAGGCTCTTAAATACAATACAAAGAACGAATTGTTTTCCATCTCTCTGTCTGTATTAATGACACACACACAATAGGAGATAAAACAACACTTTTGAACAAAAAGTTTTGTTGAAAAAAGAAAAAAATATTAAAATACTAGTAAAAAAATACTCTGTTGGATAAAAATATAACAAAATATGTCAATATACATAAAAATATTATGACTTTGTCAGAAAATTCGAATTATTAGTATAATCAGAAAATTCGAATCATTAGAAAATAAAATATTAACTATAATTAATATGCCTAAAAGAGACAAAAAACTATAGAAACGTCTTAGGGGAATTCACTAACATTTAAATTATCAGACAAGTTTTGCTGAGCCCTTTTCTTTTTTCCATCACGATGTTGCTCCGGCACATGGATAAAATGAAATAGGTGTCGAATTTCATTTATTATTTTAATAATATGTCGTATGAATTTGAGGAAAAAGATTAAAAAATTTTTTTTAATCTGTATCAAATTTTCTAAACTTACGATAATTTTGATAAACTCACGATTATATATTTTGATAAACTCACGATTTAACTCAGGATTTAATAACTCACGATCATGGAGGATCATGGAGAATGTTTTTAGCCGAAAGAATTATAAGTAATTTATGGCATAATTCTGGGGGAAAGTAAACATAATTATTACTTGATTTTCAGTTTCAAAGCATTAAATCAAGACACTTCCATAAAATAAATAATTACAGAATCTGTTTTAAATTAATTTCTTAGAAAAAAGCGCTTCTTAAATCCGTTATGATACTTAACTTTTATCATTATAAAAAATATTAATAAGGTTTGACTATCTAGAGAAAAATTAATTGTGAAATAATAAAATGGGAAAAACAGCGTGAACCATAAAATAATTTAAAAATAAATCAAAATTTTTCCATATTCTTAGATGTTTTCGAAACAGAAATTACATTATATCTCACTATGTACCAAACAACATCCATAATTCATATAAATAATTCGTAGAAATTATTTAAAATATTACACAAATATCTTTTTTTACATTATAACTAAATAGTACATTTAATTAAAACATTATGTATACCAGTTTGGTCAAAATCAGTATTTTTCTAAAGTTAATTTATCAAATTGACTCTAAAACTATATCATATATTAAGACCTAAGAATACTTCTTAAATCCGTTATGAATCTTAAGCAATATGTATTACATTTCGTGTGAATCTCATAATCTCAGAATTATGAGTTTCAGCGCTAGCTTGATAAAGCTAATGAACATACTTCGTCAACATGAAATTGGTATATTTTGTTTCTATTTATCATGCTTTGTAGAAAATTTCGTTTTGGAAAATTTTTTATGTACTAGATAAATTTAATTTCACTTCACTATGCGATTATTCGAGTTTCGTGATACGATCCTCAAGATAGAAGTTACAGATAGCTTTAAAAATAGAGTTTAATTAAAATTATATTTATGAGTAATTTTTCAAAATAAACTCTTACTATCACTAAAATACGAAAAATATTAATTTAAAAAATAATTTTTGTAAGTTGTTGAATAAAGAGATCTGTTTCGATGATTAAAAATTATCGTTATTAAATTATAGTGTATCTTTTTCTATGTCACTATATAAGCTTTACTTTTGGAAAATTTAACCTATAGATTTTATTATGTTTAGGGAGGGAAATAATTAAAAAGTAAAAAAAAAGGAATTCATTACATGAAATATGTAAGAACATAACTATTTTGTATAATTTTTTTTAAAAATGAACCTTGATGTCGTTGATATATTGTTTTATTTCTTCTTGAAATACATTTTTAAGCATTTATATTAGTTTGGGGAAAAAGTAATCCATTATGTTTTCGGTAGACTCTGTAGTGATCGATATTTCGTGAGGTATCTATCAAAAAATTTCAGATTTATGCTCGTTGGAAAGGTGACATTTGACACTAAAATATTCTCTTGCGGTTTTTTGTTTGATTAATTCAGTAACGAGTACAAGGCTTTAAAAATGGAAGACAACAAACAGAAAATTCGATACATTTTCGTTTTTCTCTTGTAACGGCGAAAAAGATAGCCGGGTGGCTAAAATTGTAAAAGGTGTTTATCGTCCTATATAAGACTGTAACAACCAGTTATGTACAATTTTTGTTTCGTCGATTCCGTTCGGGTATTTTTGATGTTAGAGATGCACCTCGCCTGGGGATACAGCATCGTCGAGAATGTCTATAAAATATCAAAAATGATCGAAGTTAACCGCATGTCAGCAGTCGTAACGCGCAAGACTTAAAAATCTACATGAAAGCTGTTTTAAACCTTTTTACAAAGTGAATCCAAAAGAAGTTCATAAAGTTCACGTAAAAATAATGGATTTCTTTTTCCCCAACGTAATATTATATTCAGTAAGTTAATATGTTATATCTTCCTTTACCAGTGAATTAATATCGTAACATTTTATGAAGAGTGGCAAATGTTTCCTTAGTTTTTTCAAGATTATTTTAAATATGACTTGGCTTGGTTTGTTTATAGCTCAACGGTAACTTTTTCCACAATATTTCAATTGTGCCACATAAAATTCTGAAGGGATTTTTGAAAAAATATTAAATAATGAATAAAAAACTATATTACGCATTGTATTTCACATGAATCAATTTGGAGAACTTAATAAAATTCATTTCAAAATATAATAATTTTGTTTGAATCCATTTTTTAATTGAATTTAAATTTAATCAATCATTTTAAATCGATTTTTGATGTTTACAATCTATTTTAAAAAATTTGGTACTTTTGAAATTTAAATCTATTTTTCATCTATGAATGCAAAATTCAATGAAAAATATTTGGCGCAATTTTGGAAAATGGGTCAGGAGATCAAAATTTAATCCTAATATCTACCGAAAATTCAGACAATCTGATGTTACCTATATCATAAAAGGTCACAGTATTGGATGGATAAATCATTCATAAAGATCTGAAAGCATACATATATTATTCCAGTAAGAACCCTCATATTTAGCAGATCTATAAAAGCTGCAAAGTAAGGAAAGCAACTATTTTGAAAGATAAGATGTTTTTGAAAGTTACATAAAAAGTCATACACAAGGGAGAATGAAGGATTCTTTGATAAAATCAGGAGAACGTAGGTGGACAACTTTGGTCATTATCAGGTTCCAGAAGAATTACATTTTTGATGCTTTATTTAATAGAATACTGAAAGCTATAAATATATTAATAATGAAATGTTTCAAATCTGGAAACATTTTAATATGTGATTGGTAATCACTATTAAATGATTATGCTTCCGCATACAATGCTTTTGCTTTCAATGTAAATAAATTTATTTCGTATCTTTGCTATGTTGAAAATAATAACTTATTAGATGACATTTAACTCGTTTAGATCCCTGCAAGGGAATATATTTTTTCTTTTTAAGGAAGAGAAAAATTCCGCTGTAATAAAAGTAAAATATTTTTAGATGATATGTCTAATAAATGAAGGATATTAGAATTCTTTAAATTATTTGAACATCATATAACAAACTTATAATGATTTTTAATTCTAAAGAACACTAAAAAAATATTTTCATTGTTAAAAATTTTTTAGCTGCATTTTTTTGTTACAAATAAAAAATTTGTTCACATTGGACTTTATATATTGCATACACACTGCACGCACACACACATGTCAAAATACTTTATCCATCACTATTGTAAATTTTACAATAACTTAATAGAACTATGAAACACTGTAAAGGAAATCAGAAAATATTATTAGAGTGCTGAATATACTTTTATATGAAATATTTCAAAATTGTGACTTTAATTATTTTGTTTCATTATTTTTTTAATATTATAAAAAGCTATTATCTATAAATATTGGATAGTTGACATGAGAATCACATGAGAATGTAGCACAAATTTATAAATGAAAAGTTAAATAAAATAATACTTGACTTTTACGATTATTCCAATAATAGATAAACTTTTACAATTATTATAGTTTTAAACTTAGAATAATACTTTTAATAATAAAAACAATGAAATATTTAAGTTTAATATAAGATAAAATTTGTGATTATGAATGCTACATTTTCAAAGAAATTTGCATTTCATATTCTTTGGATAAATCTGCAAATAGTTATAAGATAACTTGTAGCAATAATAATCGAACGTGTGTTCTCCAAGTTCAAAATGATAAGATACAATTGTCATGCTTTTTTTTTTATCGATATTACTATTGTTAAGACAGAATGATCGGCGTCCCACTATTCATGAATTATTTTTTATCTTCGAGTTAAGCAAAAATCTGGAAAGATACGCCCCTCTTTTTTTTAAATCTATCACGCTTTCGTTCGAATGATCCGGCATGTTAAAAATTGTATAGGCAACAGTTTTTATTATTTTGAAGTTGTCCAGTTAGTTTAAGAAAGAGATAAGAATAATGAGTCATTTATATTTGTATTACATATTAAATGAGAAATTTAATTTCATATATTTGCTGCATATACATACATTACCGTAACATATTTAAATTATTAAAGTTTTACATGTGCAATATACTTACAACTTTTAAAACTGAATACCAATTTAGCAATAAAATATTATATTCAAGTTGTTAATTATAAATTTTGAAAAATTTAATACAAATCTCGATATGAAATAAAACATAATTGACTTGTTTTCTATCGAGGAGAAATATTAAAATGAAATATAACTGAATATACATAAAAAAAAAGCAGGAAGTTAAAATTATTTAATCATTTGTATTTTTGTGCAATTGCTGTATAATGGGCACACAATTTGGAATGATCCGGAAAAGACATATCTGGCCAGAGTACATAAACTTTAAATTATTGGCAAGTGATGAGGACGAAATTTGAGCTGTATTTTACTTACTAAATTTGCACACCACATCAGTAGAATATTATTAAGTGGCATCCAATTAACGAATTAATAAATTTAAAAACACATAGTGGATCTAAATCGATATCAAATCCAATATTAGAAGGTAACGGTTTCGCAATATTTTAAGGTAAGAAAGAGTAATCTTTCCTTTCCAAATATAGGATCACAAAATCATAATTTTGAAGTAGATTTGCTCGAATTACTTTATACTTGATGAATCACTTGAGAAAAATTTTAAGAATAGAAATAGTTTAAGAGCTATTTATTTTCCTTTAGTAATTTAGAGTTGCATCATTCAGAGTATTTTGATTGGTGCATAAACTGTAAATTTGAGATATTATGAAATTAATTTAACGACATTTACAAAAGATCCATAAAAATATTCCATTTTTTCTTTATAAAAATGGAAACACAAAATGCATTTTAAATGAGTTTCTCAAAAATTGAGGGCAATGTATGAATGAGTCATAATTTGAAGGTGACTGCATCGACTTAGAATAAAATCGTCGAATTCAGTGTAGAATAGGGTACCCTCCTAGTGTTGCAAAAAATATTGGCGATAAAATTTAATTTCTTTGTAACCCTGTTATTTTTAATTCTTTAACTAACTTAGTTTTAGGGTTACCGTTTTTTTATTCACATTTTGTTGCTTATCTTGGTGTTGAAAAATGTGCGAAATATCGAGGGGTACCCGTATATATAAGTAAACTTTAACCAACTTGTCATTTCTTGACAATAATTTGCCTTTTCTAAATAGAAGATTTTATTTTTCTAAATGAATGATAGAACAAATTAAGTATTTTTATGTTTTTTAGTTTTTAAAAATAATATATTTGTTCTAGTGTTTGACAATTGACGAAATATTTCCCTTGTATAAAAAACGATTTTATAAAATGTCGAACTTTCCGCTTATCTTGTTAAACTAAAAACAGTTAAATGTTTATATATACATATTCTCAATTATTATAAAAACAACTTATAACTAATGACATATTTATTTCATAAGATGTAATCCTTAAAAATGTTCTACCATTTTTGTAAATTAATTTGATATTAGAAAAAATAAATGAAAAATAGAAATAAGTAATAGTTTTTTATTTCTATTATCTTAGCCCAAAACAGATCATACAAATGTGATTTTGAAAAAGGAATATGTTCGTTTTTGTCAAATGACCGGAACAACAGGGAGAACTGGAAAGTCGCAAAAGGAAAGGTCAAATCTGGTGATACTGGACCTTCCGTTGACCACACTCTTGGAAATGGTAAGTGAATCTCCCGATTCATGCATTTAAAGTTAGACATAAATATTCTTAACATTCTTCATAACTCTTTTAAAAAGGGTTTTGTGATTGTTTCATTCATTGAGTTCCAAATCCTACAAATATTGTACAACGATCCAAGGAACTTTAAAAGTATTATAAGAATGCGAATTTTAATACTTTATTTGCAGAATTCCTATTTAATAATTTCTTTTTAAAACTATGAAATCTAAATTTTTGAAACATTTTCAAGACATTCTTTGTTTGACAGTGATTGATATTATGTTTTTCACATTGTATTGAATACGATATACATTTGACTCAAATGAAACATGTACCTTTGTTTAATAAAGTATATTTTGGTCTAAAAGCCTCCGAAGCGTATAAATAATATGAGCTTCCAACAACCAACTCCTTTTGTTAAGTATAAAGCTTAGATTATTATTGTGCAGTTTTAATAGCTGAGGAATAAGAACCAGTTCAAGTTCTTACAAATGTACGAAATAAATCAACGTCGCTGTATTTTAAGTTTGGGAATATTTGGAAAAGCATGACCAAATCCAATTAACACCAGAACAAATAAATCATTTGATAAGAAAACAATGATTACAGTCTTCGATTCATATATATTCGATGTGTCCATCAGGAATTTAATCATAGTGAGTTCAAAGTAACACAGCATATTACAGAAACAGATTACATTTGAAAATGAATCTGAAGATTCAGATTCAATTCAAATCTTTCAGTAAGCTGATTACTTCTTTAAGGTAAAAAGTTAGGTTCTTGACAATCAGTATCCAAACCTCTTATTGCAGTTAAATCAATTCCCATGGTCAAAAAACAAACTATTCCAGTCAAGTTCTTTGACAATCATTATTCAGATCTTCTGTTGCAGTTAAATTAATCCTCATGTCAAAGAATCATTCCTGTCAATTTCTTTGACAATCATTATAAGAACTGAAGTTAAATCAGTGAACCCATGTTGATCAAGGAACCATTCCAGTTTCAGAAACCACCATATTAATTTTTTTCCCTTTTTTAGAATATTAAACGTCGAATCAAAAAACATGTAATTCGGAAATGCTTAAGTGTTATAAACGAAAGTGAAATGATTCGTATGGACAAAATGGAATGAAAGAGATTTTGTGGATTTAGCCTTTGAAGACTGATACAATTTCTCTGGAAAAATTTTGTTATCAAATGTTTATTTCAGAAATTGTTGTCAATTTTGATTTGTTTGTATATTTGTGTGACCAGAAACATAATCTTAAAACGATTTTTATTTCTTCAAATTTAATCAGGATAATATAAGTGTGCTAAATACATACACATCTATATCGGTCTGCCAGTTTATATATGCTTAATATGTATATGCTAAAATACTACAGCTAAACTCATTTGAACGACAGTCCATAGGGGAACCTAGGCTTACACTGCTCATATCTGTTCATATTGAAAGTAATTCAGAATTAAATATCTGATTTATTTTATAACTTAAGTATTTGAATATTTTTTCTTTTATTTCTAGCAAATGGCAGCTACATTTACGTCGATGTAAGTAGAGCTAAGACAAGTGAAGTGAAATTGCAAACAGTTGTTTTGAATTCCCAATACTGTGTCCGATTCTTCTATCACATGTATGGAGCTGATATTGGTGATCTGATTGTCTCCACTCAAAGCATTTATGGATATGAAAACAACCAATATTTTATTCGGAGCAGAACACAAGGGGACAGGTGGAAGGAGGCCCTTTTCTCTATCCAAGTGTCTTCTACAATGTCTTACAAAGGCTACAGAGTAAGTATTATTTGCCAATCATAGAATCAAAATTTTTTACGTATGAATCTTTATACTCCTGTTATTGTGTTCATCCTTTATTTATATCAATAAAGCTATATTAAATATATAAGTAAATAAAATATATAAGTAAAGCTTAATATTAAAATATAATTAGAATTAGTAACATAATTAGAATTTGCCCGTAATTAGGAATTGTTACCTTTGCTTCCAATATTTATTTATAATGCATTATTATAGTTATTAATATACTTGCGTTGTATTTTTTTCTTATTTAAAAAAAAGCTGACACTTTAACTACTGGCAATTTTGAATTACATTTGTGTGACTCTCTATAACGGGCGTGTCATTTATATTGACATCCATTTCTCAAAATCTCCACATGAAAGCACAAGATCCACACCACAGCATCTTTATATTCCAAAAAGTTTCCTTATATTCAGGCCTTCACTGTATGGTGGTTTTTTTCTGGGTTGAATGCCCAATAAGTAACTAATTTCTATTTGCTAACTTCAGGGAATTTATACATATCAATAGAGTCCGCTAAATATTGCTCAAATATTCTATACTTAAAACAGTATAAAAAATGACGATAGTAAAACAAAGAATATTAGCAATAAAAAACTGAATGTCTAAATTCTTGAAAACTAAAAGCCTTGGATAGATTCGGGGCGTTCATGTTTAAGAGTAATTTTTATTTATTTGAATCTTAAAGTAAAATGAAATTTTTTTTGGGTATGTTAAGCTTAAGGTTATTTATGTGTGTGAGTTAATTACTGATTATAAGAAGATTTTACATTTACAGTACACACAGCATATATATGTTTGTGTTTATGCACTCAGTATATGTACATTTAAACATGATCGAGAAAAGACGATTTGAATATGGAATCTATTCAACGTATCGTTTCTATTAGAATTAACAAGTAGTTTATCCTTTTTTTTAGGAAAATCATTTGACTCTTATTTCACTTTCAGTAAATGTGTTTATTAAGCCATTTCGTAAGTCCTAAAATGACTTACGAAATGTCTAAATAAACACATTTACTTTAAGTCATTTCGTAAGACATAAAATAATTTTAGAAATGGCTTGATCAACAGAAAATTTATTGAAGATTTTTAATCTTAAGCAAAAGAAATTTGTTTTCATACTTTTTTCAAAATTCAATACGCTTTGAAGAAATCAGAATAATATTTTTATTAGAGATGGGTTTTGAAATGTAGGAGATCCTTTATTTATCTAATGAATCTATAAATATGGTATTTTAAGAATCGTTAAAGAATATAAGAAAAAAGTTTCAAATATAAAACTTTGACGACACTGTATTTAATAATTTACAAATAAAAAACATTTTATTCGGAATTTGAATTTCCTAATATTAATAACATAATCTAATTTTGTGAAGGTCATATAAAGGATTCGGTATCTGGACCAATTATACTGAAATAAATCCTACAAAAATTTCCCATTTACTATATTTATAAGAGCTAAAAAAATCCACGAAGATTATTAATTAAGTTATTTGATGCTACTGAGAGTGACATGAAAACCATATTGAGAGTAACAAGGGAGACTGGAGGAATATTGACTAAGCAAGAAAAGATGACATTAAAAATGTCAACTGATTGGAATTTTGGCTAGCAGCACGTTGTAAGGGCTAGAAGAAGAAAATATGCATAATATTTTGTCGTTGATTCTCAAACTATCTTTTAAGTTTAATATGTACGTGTGCAAAATGTTAAGACATTTTTAATCCTTCCAGGTTATCTTCTCGGCTAAAGGAAAACATTATTCCTTAGTATTAGGAGACATTGCTTTAGATGATATTGAACTAGTTCCTGGAAAATGCAAGGACACAAAAAGTAAGTAAATTCACTCTCGTTTTTTTTTGTTCCATATAACTGCTGGTGATGAATTTTAATTTTAAACATAATCCTTTTTTAAGTTTTTCTAATAAATCTAAATAAAATATAACAAAAAATCCCTTGATTATTTAAATTTTCAACTTTATTTTGAATAAAAAGTAATCACATGAATAGATAATGGGTAAAACCAAGCATAAACCCAATTAGGTGAGGTATATTTTTTCATTTATTATCATTTCTTGATAATTTTTAAAATTAAAATTCCTTCTTCTCATTAGTCTTATCAATTCATAATCTTCTTCCTAGAACTTACATTTCGTATGAATTTCGTATGAAGTTATATCCTTCAATATTTTTTAATGTTTACTAATTGCCTTGAAAGCTTAATGGAAAAGATTTTAAAGTCATAAAGATAGTTGGAAAAATGAATAACAAGTGAAAATTCAGTAGTAATAAAAATGGTGTATAAATATATAATTTTTTACAATCATTTAAAATAGTATAAGTACAAAATTTGATGATATTTTAATATTTTCTTTGATTTTTAGAAATACTGTATTATTTTCTATTTTGCAAGTATAATATTTTGCCTTTGTTAGAGTTATGAGCGTAATTCCTTTTCTTCTAGGAGATGCGTTTGCACTGTGCAGCTTCGACGATTACGACTGTGGCTACACGGCCATTAAAACAAGTTCCGTCAGATTAGAATGGAAAGCTTATTCTAAATCATATACTTCTTGGAGCAAACGACCTAAAGGCGATCATACGCTAGGAACTGAACGAGGTGAGTAATTCGAAAGTTTTAATTCATCTAAATTTCCGAGAGACAGTAGCAAATATTTCTATTCGTAATGAAAAACAAAGATAGAAATAAAATTGAACTTATAAGTTATAAGATAATGATACACTGGAGTCATCAGCAAAAATGAGTTTAAAGTTCAATAAATAACTGTAATAGACGTTCCTCATCTGCATACAAAGTTGATAATGTTTGACCAGTCTTCTTTGAGGGGATTAATCCCCGGAGATTCATATAATTTCCATCTTCTTGTTGAGAAATTTTCGAGAGAATACCTGAAATAGCTGGGATGAGAAATGTGTGAGCATAACGAGTCCGAGATCATTTCGAAAATTTCCAGTACGGTTCTGATCCAGATAGTTCACCGAATACTCCATATTTAGAACCATCTTCCTCTCTAGGTGGTCATTGACGATAGAAACAAATGAGAATGTGCTTTTTTGTTTATTAATTTTTAAAACAGAACTAACTGCAGTAACATGCAGTCTTGTAGTGGGGGATAGGGAAAATTCTATTCAATTGTCACAGATTTCATCTTCATGTATGTTGTCAAATAACATAGTGCATCAAAATATCTATTCACACCATAGCTTTAAATTCAAAAAGCGGTAATTTTCATTCTGTTGCAAATAAGAGAATTTGGCATTTACAAACTTTTACTTTGTCGCCATCGGGTGAACATGAACATGTCATGAAAACAAATCGTGAACACAATTCTGCTCTAATAACACATAACAGATATATTTATAACACTACTTTATTTGGGTTCCACTGATAGAACACCATATACTAGAGTACTCGGGTGTATAATCCGTTACGAGGTAGCCAAATATGGAAGAAACCAACTTACAGTGTCCATTGCAATTGTTGGCTGAAATTTTGAAATTACTTTTCGGTACAGCTTTGTTGCATCAAAAAAATATTTATCTTCTGTGGAAATCATAGCTCTTTTGAAAAGGTACAGTTCTTCGGACAATTTTGTTGCTTCGAGAGTATTCCGCAAATCGTGAAATGGCAGAATGAAGACTGAAGAATCAGGTAACTAACGATTGACTATCCTGCTTGAATGAACTTGAATTCATATCTGTGATCGAATCTTTTATTAATCTCCTAAAAGCAGCAGAAAGACGTTGTTTTGAAAAAAATTACTGCACAGTTCTAAGCATTTTTTATGCACTTTTTCATGTAACTTTTATATATGCATTTTTAAATTTTAATGAATGTTATGTATGAACAGGCTACTCATATAAAGTTGTGCATAATACAATATACATTGTTAACCATTTTGGAAAATTCTGGAATTCCAAAAAGAAAACAAATAAAAATAAAGTGAATAAATGCAAATAAGTAAGCTGCAAAAGACGCAACAAGCTTTGTCTTTTTAGCTGACTTATTTGTTTTTAATATCTACAGAACTGCTCTAAAATTGGAAGTTTGATTTAAAGATTGTTCTTTCAGTAATTTTTTTCAAAGTTTTAAGTATTTTTTTTTAAATAAAATATATGCGATAAAGTTTAAATGCAATTTACCCTTTATTTATTTATTTATTTTTTTTTTTTTGCCTTGGAACTTTGAAATCAGCTATTTTTTTGCAATATAATGTCTTAAATAACTCAGAAAAAATAAAAGTCAAGTTTTCTTGCACAGATGTCTCAGTCAGAAAATAGCAAAATTTTGTTATCAATCATATACGTATTCAGAAAACTTCTGACGGGAAAAGTGTACTTCCCAAAATATTATGTCACAAAATACACTAATTTTTAATTAGAGTTTATTTAACGGGTGATGTGTTTCGTAGTGTGATGTGTTTTAACTAACTCTAGTAATAATTTATTTGATTTAGGTGGATACTGGATGATTGGTGATATGGGTGGCACATATAATGCGGTACAGACAGCGACACTGAACAGTCCTACTTATGATAAACCAAAGCAAGCTTTTAATTGTCTCCATTTCTACATCTACTTGGATGACGCTGGCAATCATTGGTGGTATGGAGGTCTTAAAGAAGCTTATGTTCAAGCTTTCGTCAATTATCCGAACTCAAAGACATCAAGTAAGTCTTGAAAAATGTTTCCACTCATAAACCAATTTTCTAAGTGTTACAATAATTCTGGTTCAAATATACATTCATTGAATATTTGACATTATCATTAAACAACCGTTTCAATATTTAAGACTATTTATTACATAGTCTTGTTTAAGCAAAAAATAATGATTTATTGACATTTTGCATAAGATATTTTATTCTTAGTGCAGATTGTGGTAGAATTAACTGAGAACTGATTTTCGTTAAAAATATTCTTTTTATAAATGAAAGAAAAGATGGAAAAAAATTTCAACTCTAAATTAATTCGATACAAATTTTTTTTATAAAGTTCTCAAAGTTAAGTAACAATTTTTAATTGAAATTTTGTAGTGAAATTGGTTGATTGAGTTTATATAAATTTGATTTTATTTAATATAACATAAATGTACATATGATGATATTTTTTTCTATTTGAAATCACAATGATTAAACATAATTAGATACAAGGTATTCAATTCTTATAAATATATCTTTACAAAAATTTAAATATAATATTATTTATATTTTTCCATGTTTATAATAAACATAATGCAATTTATTTATATTTTCTTGTTATTCAAAAAGGACAATGGCTAACTACTAAGGGGAAGAATACAACTAATAATGCACACTGGACGTATGTGGAAGCTAAAGCTGAAATTTCTGAAAAATTCCAAGTAATTATTTTGAGCAAATCAATTATATGAAATTAAAAATATTGTTTATAAAGTATGAAATGTATCAATTGACATTATCTACTCCTCATTTATATTGCGTTTAGGAAACATTTATTACCAATTGGAGAATGAATGACATTTGTTATCGTGGTTAAATTAATCTTTATCTTATAGAGATCCCTTTGGCGAGATGACATAATTTTGAATGTTAACAAATTTTTCCACACCTATCGCAAAGAGATATTCATATTTATGTCTAAATTAAACTAAAGACATGAATATTTACTATAAATTAACAAAATTATTAATTATTATAATTTTAAAAGAAAAAATAATCCTTATTTTTCATGGAAGAAATGTGTACTCAGTTCTCGTTGTTTTATTTCGCAAATTAAAAAAATGCTAGTAATTAAATAGAAGTATGCAGTTAAAAATATTTTTATTGTAGTTGTTAAATGCTAATTTTAATCTTTATTATTTCAATTGCATTAGGAGATTTCAGAATATATATATATATATATATATATATATATATATATATATATATATATATATATATATTACAAAACATTAATATAACATTAATATAAACTTAGATATATAAATGTTTTGGAAACATTTATATATCTAAGTTTATATTAATTTTATTTTTTAAAGTAATAATTCGAATAAGTATAAAATTTGCTCTTCATTTTACTCTTTAATCGTAAATAAAACTCTATAATCTTACCCCTTTATCTGAGCAGAAAATTTTACAATGATAATTGACCATTTCGAGTATAAATACTTTACAAAAATTAAATACTAGCAATAAAGAATAAGAACAATATTTATGAACAAATTTAATTATCACACAGACAACATGATGACTATATCAATAAATAATTATTAAATCTACTATAAGTGATTTAAAAAATAAAATGGGCGATAATTATTAAATTTGAAAGAATGACTTCAGCTTAAAATTTTAAAATCTTATTTAAGATAAAAAAAGAAGTGATAATTTTATATATAGTTCATTTCAAATTAGTATAAATTTATGAAAAATAATTTTTGAATACAATTAATTCATCATTTTGTAAAAAAAAGTCTCTTATATTGATTTCTTGAAAAGAAATATTCAGAATATATTATGCAAGGAAAGGATTTGCAGTCTTATTTTGTTCGTGAGTTTATGATAAATGCTACAATTTTAAATAGAATTTAGCTTTTAAAACATAGTATTATTATTATATAAATTGAACTGTAAATGCCATTTATCTTACAACTATTAGTAGTAGGAAAAAAAGATGAAAATATTATAGACAAAACTTAGGAAAAAATGGTTTATAAGTAATAATGAGAGGAACTTGTGCCAAAATATAATAATGTATGTATCACGATATACATCATTATATTTTGGCATTACATAATGATACATGAACAATGATATATCATTATATATGCGTATAATGATATTTCATAAATCTTAATCGATAGGCATAAAATTTTTTTATAAACATAATAAAACCATTAATGAATTGGCATGTAACTTTTAGATAACGCAAAACGGTCAAAATTATCTTATAAATACTGAAAACAATTGAAATCTGTCAAACAGATTTGTAACGGAAAGCTAAACAATAAGTCGCAGCTAAAAGTGCCTTCTTTAACACGCGAGTTTAATTGAAGATGAAAAAGAAAATTATCGGGAATTTTTTGGTAAAAATACTTTTAGCTAGTAATATTTGAAAGTAAATAGTAATTATAGCATAATAGGTTATTTTGTGGATGCTTTAATTAAAGAAAACTATTTATTTAAAAATTTGTAAAGTATATAACTGCAGTTTATTACTTAATTGAAATAATTTTTCAGTGAATTTTAGAGATTTTTAAAAATATAATTTTAATATTTAATAATTTTATATAAATATTTTTAATAATGTACATATCTTTGATTATGTAATAAAGGTAATATTATACTAACATCAATAAAATTTTATAAAAAAGTGATTTTGATAAATTTATGTGTATATAGTTCATTTAAATTAGCAATAAATTTATGAATAATTTTTAATACAATTAGTTTATCATTTTGTAATAAAAATATCATATAATGATTTTTGGAAAGAAATAATCAGAATATATAATGCAATGTAAGGATTTGAAGCATATTTATTTTATTTGCTAGATTATGATAAATACTACAATTTTAAATAGAATTTACCTGTATCGAAACATACTCTCATTGTTATATATTTTGAACCGTAAATACAATGTGTCTTACTAGTAGCAGTTGTAAAATAAAAAGAAAATATGAAAATATTAAAGTAAAAAATAATTATAAGAAATTAAGACAGCTAGCCAAAAAATATCTATGTTTTAAATATTCCATAAAAAGAAGTAATTTCTATCTTAAAATCATAAAAAGCTAAATTTTTTTTTACGTTTTTACAAAATATTGAACAAAAATCACATTTGTATTAATTTTTTTGACCAGCCAAAAAGCATATGTAAAAAGTTTTGTAACAATTTTAAAATTTTACAATATTACAGTAAAATTATTGTACTCTTAATTATTATTAATTCTTACATTATTATAATAATTCCTATTCTATCCAATAAAATCTAATAATATTTCATATGTTTTGTTCCCAGCTTCAATTTATTATGGGTATACAAACTGGTGTAGAAGCATCTATGGCAATAGATGATATCAAACTTATAGCTGGTAGCTGCCCTGAAGCTGGTAAGTTTGACTTTATATTGTTCTTGACGTTTAAAATTTTGAATTGATTAAATAAAACATATTATTTGTATGTATTCTTAGAGATATGTATTATTTCTAAAATAACAAAAATGATATATAGCTCTTTCTAACATATCTATATATAAAAACTAATTAATTAATTGAAATTTACTCTAGATTTTTCTGAACATTTAGAATTGTTAAGTAGTTCGTTGCAATTCAATATTTCTGACATTGAGTTTGATAAATCTGCATACCATGTCTTTTTTGCGCTTGTTTTTATCTAAACTATATCATGGTTTTCACTGTATTTGTAATTATTTTTTCAATGAAAGAAACATTTTCTATTATAGACCCACAAGATTTCTCTAATTTGGTTTCTTATGTTTATTAAATTGGTTGTAACGTGTCTAATTTTTAGAAATAAACTTCCAGTTAGAGAGAACTTTATAGATACAGAGACTTTGCTAAACTCTATAGTGTAGGGACATTTTACATAAATAAGTAAGTGAAAATATGACCAAATAGGAATTAAAGAATTCATGATTCAGAGATATTTGCGATAAACGTACTTCCAATTGAAAAAACTTTTTACTGCATCTTAGTTATTTATTTCTATTTTACTTACTTATTATTAAAATATTTTTATCAATTTAAGTTGTATTTAAAAATTAACGTTGAATATTTTTTTAAATGTTATATTATTATTCGGAGAATCCATTTTAATTTTATTTAAGGCGTTGTAAACAGCAACAATATGTTTTTGAAAATTTAGAGTTTTTGAATTAACTATTAAAAAATGTACGTTCATTTAAATTTTTTAATTGAATGAATATAAATCTTTACGATAAAGTAAATAAAAAATTATAAGCTTCATTATGAATGCTTTTATCATTCTCAGGATCATGTGATTTTGAGCAAAACAAGTGTTCCTGGACGGATGGAGAAGGAGACTATACCTGGATAAGAAAATCGGGCTCTTCATGGACTAATAATGAAATTGGACCGTCTGTGGATCACACTTTGGGAACATTTGATGGTAAGACACACTGAAAACTTTGCTTATTTCCATTAATAAAATAAAAAACATAATCTCATTTATATTGTCAATATCTACTTTCTATGCAAGCTGTAAAATGTTTAACACTGCAATTAAAAAATAACAGACTAGGTTGAGGATCACGTTTCGGGAACAAACGATTATCAACGATTAAAAAAATGAAATATCTTGTAATTGTTTAATGACATTTTTTTAAATAGGGAACTATCTGGTTTTTAACACAAAAAACAAAGCTGAAAAATCAAAAGCCAATCTTGAAAGTGATTATTTCCCCCCTGGCAGTGGTGATATGTGTCTTTCATTCTGGTACTACATGGAAGGGAATGATCTTGGAACTTTGAAGGTACATTACTTGCAAAATTCAATTATATAAAAGTTTATTAGAGTAGATTCAAATAGTTTTTACCCGTAAATTTATTCATGGGCAAATAAGAATTGTAGATTTTAAGGATTGTTTTTAATAAAAATTTTTTAATTTATGCATTATTCTATACTTATAATATTTCCATTAGAAATAATTATTTGTATGAATTTTTATTAATAGAAATATTTTTTCTTGAATTGATTCAGGTGATGAGAAAGGAAGAAAACATCACAGAAGCAACTTTGTGGTCATTAAAAGGGCCACAAGGAGATATGTGGAAAAAAGGTTCCGTACTCGTGCGAAGTAGCATGTTACACAGTCAGGTATATATTCTTTATTCTAAAGATTGACAGTCTATATTTTATTTTGCCATCAATGCACAAAATTAACTGATGAATGCAAATAGAATTAAAAATATAATATTGGATGGAATCATAGTTATCTATATGAAGAAGCGCTTAGCCAGAATGATGTAGATGAAATGACCTTTGAAAAAAATTGCGTTCTCTTATAAATTGAAAACAATGAGTCATTTTACTTACATTGTTAAATATAATGAGTTAATAGCCGAATGATTTCAAGATATGATAAAATTATAATGTGTCTTAGGGAATAAAAATTTTTCTAAGAACTATTAGTATTTCATGAAAAATGTTATTTGTTATTTTATCCAAAGATTGTTATTCAATATATGCTTAGTTATACACATATATTGATTATTTTATTGTTTTAGAAAACAGTCATTTTATCTAATTTCCTCTATTCTTTACCATTGTATTCCAAATTAGTAAGTTTTTTCTCACTTGAAGAAATCTCTATACTAATTACTTAAAATTATAGAATATCCATTATAGTTTTTTTATAAAATTAATATAATGATGTTTAAAATTATAATGTGATTATATTGCATTACATTATATTAAGAATTTATAAAAGCATGACATCTTACACTTGGGAAATTATTAATTTGGAAGAGATTGTTCGACAATAAGCCAGTGAGTAATACAATAACATGAATTTATTTACAGATTGTGTTTCAAGGTATCACAGGAAAGGGAAATAATGCTTTTATGGCTCTAGATGACCTTAAAGTAAAAGCTGGAGAAAAATGTGATTTAACACCTACTGCAGCAGATCCTCGATACGAAGGTAGAGTATTACATTTGAAGAACATTTTTATTAGTAATGCTCTTCTTAGCATTTAACTAACTTATCTTTTTGGAAGATCTCCAAACTTTATTTATAATATCAGATAGTGTTTAAGTAATGATCAGTAATGTGTAAGTAATAATGCTTAAGATAAGCGTCGGAGGTTTTGAAATCATTTCATTTTTTTTCCGTAGTTTAAATGTCAGCTGCAAATAGATACATGTTACAGTTAGGAGTGGATATTGAAAATTACCCTATTTGCATATCCACTCCTATTCAATATAATTATATCCTTTTCGATATTATTAAATACAGAAAGATTCTATATTTGAATCTTTCTATACTTTTTTATTGTGATGTTTTCTAAATCGATGAAATGCAGTTTCAATATAAATAGAACAGCAGTATTTGTATAACAGAGAAATAGAATGCATTACTGAACAATTTTAGACCACGATTAATTTTTCGATTCTGCAAGCTTTCTGCCTCTAGATACTCTGCATTGTATTTGTTATTGTTTTTAACATAGAAAAAGCGGCAATTTTGGACTGGCTAATAACGTTAGCCTTGAAAATAAAAGAAAAATCATTTAATTTGTATAAAAATTATGCGCGCTATTATTTCTATTTTTACTAAATTATATCAAATAAATAAAACAAAATGAAGTTTTAATGTTCAATGAAAACATTTGCAATGCTTTTACAGGTTAAGAATTTTATAAGTGTTTGAATCAATGATTAATGTTCTTGGTTTAAAAGTGGTGACTGTTATAATTAAATTAAGTAAATAAAATATTGATTAAAAAGTTAAAACTTTAATCTGCGATGATATATTGGGTTGTTCGGAAA
>JAPDSC010088394.1:0-25503 GCA_026290005.1 Latrodectus geometricus | reverse complement strand
ACACACACACACACACACACACACACACACACACACACACACACACAAGTTAATAAAATAATATTAATAATGGCTGCGGAACTTTTCTAAGGTATGTTGAATGTCTCAGGGACAAATTGGAGATTAAAAAACGACAGAAGGAGAGATATTTCTTTTTTAAAAAGAAATTAAAAACACGTTCAAGAAATAATTTGTTCACGCATTTTATTTTTTAGCACAAACTTGAAAAACAGGAAAATTGCATTTAAAATAATTACAATCTTGCATGATCAATACTCGAAATTTGATAGTGTAAATTAGATAACATACAATTTATTTGGAATTGTAAATAGTTTTATAATTTAAAATTTAGAAATGAACTAATTATTTAATTCTTTTCTTTTACTCTGGCATACTCTGAGCCAGAGTAAAAGGAATCAATGAAATGATTTATACAAATGAACCATTTTGATTATACTTTTTTGATTTCAAATATAACTATACAAAATGCGTTCAATCATTTTTAGTGTGCAAATACTCAATATGATTTTGTAATTTGACTTTATGTGATATTCTGGAAGGCGAAGTTATCGTCGTATTTTTAATTTTGTCTTACAGTAAGACTTCGTATGCATATGACGGTTAGAATATTTTCATGAATTATTAAAGTATCTCAAATTTCGTCTGATGTTATTTAGAATATATTTATTTTTGGGACACCTTTAGAAGCACAAAAATCTTGAAAGCGTATTTATATTGCGTATTTTTCAGTGATATTTAAAAAAAAAAATTAAAAAAAGTGTTAGACATAACATACACACCCACGCGTTCGAATGTACGTCTCGATTTTCTTTGCCACTTTGCAAATAAAGCAAACACCATTAATAATTTTGCTTAGCAATCAAATTTCTTAGAAAATTAATGGATATAAATTTGCTATTGCAAAATGAGGAAAACGATTACGATTCTCATTTAATTTGATTGAGAATTATGCACACAGTTATTTAAAAGCAGATAAATTTTAAAAAAAATTACTTCGAAATATTCGTAAATTTTTATTACTGGATATTGGTAAAAAGAGAGTAATGACCTGTTGCACGTCATTACATTTTTGCAATTCTTCCCATATTGTGAATAATGAAGAAATTGAGATTATTTTACGTTTCTCTTGGAGAATTAGTTTCAAAAAACAACTATGATGTACATGGTTTTTAACAACATGTTTAATTGAGAATTTATCATAAAGGACAAAATCAGCAAAGTGAAATATATCATTCCACGAGTAGTGATTGGAAGAATGACCACATTCTCCCTAACTGAAATTCTGGAACTCCATGGGTTGGGGATGGGTCCATGTTTATCTGCGACTTCCAAAGTCCTTCCGCTGCTGTGGCATGGATGTGGAGAAGAAAATGTAAGCTCAGGTGCGTCCTCGTTTCCTGACCATGGTTCAAAATTACTTGGGGACTTGGTGATGAGTGAGTATTTCAAACCCGATAACTTTAAGGATACCAGAGCTTGCCTCTACCTCAATGTACGTATAAATGACAAGCAAAGAAGATCTGGGACCTGGGTTAACATCCATAAACAACAATAAGATATTAATTGAGAGTACCCAAAAATCACTCGGATTAAAAAGTAATACGATACCGACTATAATGAAATGTTGGCAATAATTTCTTGTAAAGTAATTTTTTCATAAGTTAATAATTTAATTATAAAAATCTTAATCTGCTTCCAATATTTTGAGTTTTTTTATCCAGTCTTTTGGTCGACGAATAAAATTGCCAGAAAGTAAAGTATTGTAAAAACAATTACAAGAAGTATGGCATTACATAACAATTTGATTCTTTTTTATAAAAAAAAACATTAAAAAGGTAAACTTTAAAAGCAATTGTGTTGAAAAAGCAAAGGAATTGTGTTGATGACTTATTGTCGAGTTTTAGCTGCAACTGTGACAAATGTTTGAATTACATTAAAACATCTAATACTGCAAATCAACTCAATTCTTTTTATTAATTATTTTCCTGGCAACTTAAATAAATGTTTAATCACAAATATATTTTAATTGCTATATTATTATAATGTACTTTTAAATTGTTTAATGTTTACAATAATAATTTCCATTCTATTATTTCTCATAAAAGAAGCTACCTACTATATAATTGTATATAATTTTAAATAATTTTATAGCAATGTATAACAGCAAAATACACCTTTAATAATAATGTAAAATCTATATTTTATTTTATGATTATTTTATAAAAAAGTATATAACTATTTATAAGAGAACATGTTTTAAAAGTTTGTTATCCCAAAGGTGAGGATTATAGAACAATTCGGATAAATAGTTCTGTAGACCATTCTAAAGTCCTATTTTTATCGCAAAGATAAATGCAATTTTTATCACGTCTTTTACTTTAATTGTTTGTTTTGTTAGTTTATATCGATAGTATTTATAAGTAACTGAATGAAGAATGAAGTAGAGATATACTTGTATTTTCAATCTTAAGTCTGCGGGATCTTGAGGTTTTCCATTCTCATCTGCTATTCTTGTCAGAACTGCTGCTGCTTGTTTGTATCTCCCTTGTGAAATCAGCCATCTTGGAGATTCTGGTAGAAATCTAACAGACCAAATAAATAAAATAAGGTTAAAAAAATAAATTGCAAAATTTGATATTTATAGATTTGGAATTAGTATGTATTAAATTCTATAACATTACCTCCAATAGAAAAGCATTAGCACTGTAACTGATGACGTAGCTAAGCCTAAAGTGACCCAGTTTCTGCTCAAGTATGCAATTAGAGGCAAGATACAAAGGCCTACTGTAAAAGATAGGTTGCCTAATCCATTCATACATGTTCGTTTTGAAGTTCCGACAAGTTCAAGCTCTAAAATCAAAAATTGAGTTTATTTATGACAATATTAAAAATTTCTTAAAACAATAATGAAATCATTATACAATAATGACAAGTTAGAAAACTTTACATTGTATAAAATGATGCTCTTTTTTGTGATATGTAAAAAAATTAGTAGCGATGAGATTAATTTTCATAGATGTTTTAAAACTTCTGTCATCAAAGAAATTAAATTTTTTATTAATTGAAAAACCTGTATAAAGTATATTATGCCCTTTACTAATGCCCTTTTAAAGCATTCACCCATGAACAGCTTCTGTGTCCTAAGACTGGAGCACCAAAGGTAGAAGTCTGACTCAACTCTAATGCATGTGAACCTTAGCTGGGCTTAATGGAATGACCTTCATGTTAATGGTGACCCTACCATGAGTTATACTTCCGACATAATTCACTCATTCCACTCAATGACATCCCCTCCCTGCAATGAGACAGTCTACTATCTGATATAGGAGCAGTTACCCAGGGTGTTCTTTGGCTCTTGTCTGCAGTAGACAGGATCGAACCGCACTTAATCGCTTTCTCAGTGGACTCCTTAAAACTATGAAGCTCTGTAGGGGATCTAAGTAATTTGAAGAATACACCAAATGTTTTTTGTAGGAAGCTTTTCCTGAACACATTGTTACTTGTCTGGACTTCTCCAGGCAGAACCTTACTGACAATCCACTTTTAGATTTGGGCTTCTCCAGGGTGCACAATTTCATGGACTTGATTTAGCTCGCCAATCTCGGGTATATGCAACAACACAACAACAAATGATGCCATTTGATACTAAAAAACTAGAACAATTTGCAAAAAATATTATTAAATTAAAATTTGAATGTTTTATACTTTGTGACGAAAACTAATCTTAATCAATTAATTTACATTGAAATGTTAAATAAATTATATTAGGTTGGGGAAAAAGTTATCCGTTATTTTTTCGGTAGACGTCTGTAGTGATCGCTATATCGTGAGGTATCTATCAAACAATTTCAAATTTATGCTCGTTGGAAAGGTGACATTTGACACTAAAATATTCTCTTGCGGTTTTTTGTTTGATTGATTCAGTTATGAGTACAAGGTTTTAAAAATGGAAGACAACAAACAGAAAATTCGATACATTTTACTTTTTCTTTTATCATGGCGAAAATGCTAACCAAGTGGCTAAAATTGTGAAAGGTGTTTATCGTCCTATATATGACTGCAACAACCAGTTACGCACAATTTTGGTTTCGTTGATTCCGTTTGGGTATTTGGATGCTAAAGATGCACCTCGCATGGATACAATATCGTCGAGAATGTCTATAAAATATCAAAAAATATCAAACTTGACAGCATGTCAGCAGTCGTAGCTTCGCACAAGACCTAAAAATCTACATGAAAACTGTTTTAAACCTTTTTACAAAGCGAATCTGAAAGAAGTTACAAAAAGTTCACGTAAAAATAATGAATTACTTTTTCCCCAAACTAATATTTTTCAAATATCAACAAAACTTATGTCTATATCTAACTTTTGGAATAGATTAATGTCAATTAGAAGTAATATATCCTAACATCCTTCTGCTAAACACGTCAGAACCATTCAATAGATAATTGTAGTGGAACAATGGTACTTACATAAAAAGTTATGAATGGAAACGCAGTTTATTCATTGACAGTAGTACAATTATTTCCTCGTAGATAAAAACAAAGAAAGATTATATTTTACTACAAGTATTAGTTTCGCTTGAGTGATTCAAATCATCAACACTAGATATAAGGGAAAAAATCCAAAGCTTTTTAACCTTCACTTCTGAGGTACTATGTCAGGGTCAATGTTATAAGTGGAGCTTAGGGATTATTTTTCCCTTTTATTCATTTTTTTCTAATGAAAGAAATATAACTGCTCAACTTTTCCGAGAAACAATTGGCAACTGATAAAAATTCTGATGACGTGAAAGATTAGAATGTTATTAAATATTCAATATTGAATCATTGTTTTGCGCATGAGTGTTTTTCTTTCTAAGTTAAAATTAATATTTTCCAGCTTCCATATTTTTGGAACTCAGAAACGTTATTGCACTAAAATTAGATTATATTCATCTAATGCAAATGTAAAATTTCAAAACGCTTGTGTGCATTCACCTAATCATATGTGTTTATAACATACGAAACTCTTATAGACATCGCCAATTCACTACAACTATATTTGTTGAATTGCAATTCTTGCATTATTTTCACAACTATTTAATCATGTTGTGTTTCGAAAAGGTATACAGTCCATTTGAGAATTTTCTCTAATCTTTGCAGAATAAATTATAATAAGCAGCTGATTGCTTCGTTTGGATACTCCATGTGGAGTGTAAGTCTAATTTTTTTTATTCATGTTTATTCATGCTGTTTGATAGAGACAAATAATACGGCTTATTGATGAAAAAGGATTATATTTTGTTTCCTTGCTTTGGTATTTGAATCCCATCAATCCTTCAAAAGATAAGATGTTCGAAAATTCGAATCATGCTACTTTTTCTCCTAAATAAAACTTTTTTGTAAATAAATTTCACATTTCTTTTTATTTGAGAAAACAAAATTATCTCCCTGTGCACCAAGGAATATCACACAAGGCCTGAAGATACAACTAATGTACTACATATCATCTTAAAGATAAATCATGAGATGAATATATATGTTACCGTGAAAGTCCGAAATCTGGAGAATGTCGACATTCGCTGGTGAATGTCAACATTCACGTAGTCGCTTGGTGTATGTCCGAAATATTTGCTAGATATCCTCATTTCTCACTTACACCGGCAAATGTCGACATCCACAATGCACTAATGGTGAATCTTGAATATGCGTTTCATCTCTCCGTATCCGGAGAGGAGAAATGCAGATTTGCATTTTCTTATCTCAATATTTCAGGCGTGAAAAACGTCACATGTGTGACGTAACTTATCGCCTCTCTTAGAAAGGAGGAGTGACCAATCACGGTGAGTAGAGGAAGTGTAGAGCATTTTTAACCCGCGGGACAAACCTGACAACAAACAAATTAAATGCTCTAGGCCGCACCTCTTTGTTGACGTTGCCTTCTGTTATCTCCTTTTCGAGCTCTTTAATCATCTTTTCAAATTCCACCAAAGCTTGTCTGTGATTGTCGACATATACCGGCGATGGTCCGAAAGTGCAAGAAATGTAATCAATTGTACGGTCTTTCACCAACGTTTTTGGTATGTGTTGACATTCACCGGTGAATGTCGACATTCTCTGATTTCGGTCTTTCACGGTAACATATATATATATATATATATATATACAAGAAAAAAAGGAAGTTAAATTACAGAATGGGGGGATAAATTTTTTAAAAAGTACAAAAGTCTCTTTCTCACAAGGTCCGACAAAATTGGGGGCCATCTGTTATTCAAGTATTTGCGAAGCTCGTTCCTTTCTTGTGAGACAAATGGGCATTCAAGAAGAATGTGAGAAGGATTGTCAATACCAGAGTTGCAGCTACACACACCACTGTTTTTGATATAAAAACGATGGAGGTAGCTATTGAACTTCCCATGTCCAGTGAAGAATTGGGTAATTTTAAAGTCAGTATGGAATCAGTGGTTCTTAATTCTGAAGAAAACTGTAGGGAAAAAAGATTTAGTCCACTTACAATTGGGAGAGGAGACAAAACTTGAGTTCCATTCTGTGATGATGTTCTTTTGGGCAATGGATTTAAAAAAAGACTTGGGAAGATTAGTTTTGAGTTTATTTGTAAATGATAAAGAAGACTTCGCCAAGAAATCTGCTTTTTTATTGCCATATACACCACTGTGGTCCTTAACAATAGAGAAACGGAAGGAGATATTTTTAATGTTGCACATATGAATAAAACTTTGGACTTCTACAATGAGTTTTTCACAAGTTGTTATATCTTGCAGAGCCATAATATTTAATGTGCTTTACATACTACATGAAATAAATTTATCTTTACTTAATGATTTATAAGTATTTATTTTTAAATAGCGGTATCAAGAGAAACACATCTCCATTAATACATAAAATAACCAATCCCACTAAAATATTGGCCAAAATTTTCTTTCCAACTGCTCACTGAAGCGCTAATCCCACTGACAAATTCACTTGTTTTTGATGGGTGGACAAAATTGCATATTCAACATGATTGGTGAAAACGATTATTTGTTTAACCCACAGACCAATTGCAAGTACAATAAAGTGACTTACACATTATCTCAACTGTAACGAAAAAAACAACCACTTTATGGTTAAAAAAAAATAATTTTAATTCTTCTAACCAACAACGAAATTTTAATCTTAGTTTTTTGAGTCTTAATAAGTCATTACAGCATCAAAATATTTAATGATGAGTTTCTTTTTACTAAAATAATAAGGATAATCAAATATAGATTCTAAATTATTATCTGTAACAACTTTCAAGACAAACAAATAGATTTTGAATGTAATAATCCCCAATTCAATTTGAGATCATTGTGACCTATAATAAAGGGAAAAACTATGGCGGCAAAGTCATATTTTGTAACAGCAGATGTTTCTCGCAAAAATCACATAAAGGATTTTGAATGTTTTGCTTATATCTAATAATAAATCGAAAAACATCCTCAATTGAGAAGGATTAAGGTAGCAAAAGGGAGCAATCTGTGCTTACCAATGATGAATGGCAGCTGAAAAATAGACGGCATCAGACTTCCGTTAATAGTTCTCAATACAAGGAAGGCCATGAAATCGTTCATCAGAATGGAGGTGATAGCCGTTATCGACGTGACCAGAGTAACAAGGAAGAACACTGGTTTCCGACCGAATCTGGAATGTAAAAGAAAGGGAAATTTCTAAGAGCACTTGTTCAAGAACATCAGAATATTAATGAGCTGGCATTTTAACTTCCCTTTTTGTTTATTTTAAAAATGGCTTATATAAATATGATATTAATATGCTTTTATATGATTGTGATTGGCTGTAAAAATATAACATGTTCCCTACAGATACATATTTGTTGAAAGTATAAATTATTGTCGATTCTTCTAAAATGTTTTACATGCAAAATAAAAAATTTAAAATAAATTATTGATTAAAAATTAACTTTGTGATTTTTCTGAATTAGAATATGTTTATTCCTTATTTAAAATCCTATAAAAAGTATGTTTTTGATTTAGAAAGAAATATTATTAGTAAGGAAAATTTGTTTACTATGTGAGTATAAATATAGTTCTAAGAACATATCTGAATAAGGAAATGATGTTAGTAAATATTTTTTTAATTTTAAGAAAAATGAATAAGAAAATTTTGTAAAATATAAGCAACAAACAAAATTTACATTACCTATTACGATTAGATTTGAATTCTTATAAATACCATGCGGTTTTTGTCTTATTTCGACGTGCATACAAGTTATATTGTTCCATATAAAACAAAATACCTCGTAAATTAATTGTTTAAAATATTTTGCTTCTAAAAATATGTGGAACTAGTAATCTTTTACTTAATTGGAAATTTTTATCTGATTTTTCTGTTTGTAGTATACCATAGAAATTTCAATCGTAATCAAATTTGAGGGGTTCAAATCAAAGACTGTTTAGTAACGATATTTGATTGAAATATTTTTTTAAAACTAGTGTTTTTTTAATCAATCAAAAAATTGAAATATATTTTATAGGATTTTCAAATTAAAAATCCAATAAAATATATTTTTAAGAGAATTCCAAAGTGGTTGAGAATACTAATTTTGTTGACTACCGTTAGCCAGGAAAATTAAAATTGGTAATTGTATTTTAGATAGCTGGGTGAAAATGCCTTTGTGTAATGATGAAGATTTATATAACAAATTTTCAGATACTTAAAAAATTCATTTCTAAATGATTACAGAACTCAGAATTAAAGTAACAGTGAACATCATGAAGAGAAACAACTAAAATGTTAAAACTAAGATTGTGTGAATTTAAATATTTTTAATTTGTAGAGGTGATGATAAATGTAATCTTTATTCAATATAACTCACTCTTGTGATAAAAAAGAATATAAATTTACTAATAAACTTATATTTATTTCTTTTATTAAAAGCTGTAACAAAATGTTTTTCAATGTAAAAAAGATAGGATTTATAAGTTAATAATTTTTTTCTCCTTTATCTCATAAAAATAAGAATTTATAAATTGAATTGCCTAATTTAGTATATGTGGTGCTGTCAAACGTAGTAGTCAATCTTTCTCCCTCACACAGCATTTAAAACTTAAAAATGTATTTTTTTTTAATTCGGTGCATAAATATTTATCACTTAATTAATAAATATTATTATAATAAATATTATTATAATCATTTGCATCAACAATTTAAATTTAATTTGTAGCTATGCCTATGATTATGTAAAAAAGAAACTTTAAAAAAAAATCGGCTTTAAAAATCATAAAAGTTTGTTCAAATAAACTATTTCTCATAAACTTCATAATTAAATTTTTTATCCCTTATGTATGAGATCTTATATAATTAATTCTTTATAAATTCTTTATTATTTTATAAATATGTTTCTTAAAAATAGTGTTCTTAAAATATTATTTCTTTCTTAGCCTAACCTTAAAGCGAAAATTGAAATTTATTATCTATTTCTCACTTAAATCACACAGAATTATATAGTTTGAATAGTTCTTTAATTTAGTGAAATAAGCAAATTTTATTATTGCACTTGTGACGATAAATTAAATGTAATACATTATTTAGCTATTCATGAAAAAAGTTGTATTTTTAAAACCAGTCTTCAATTTTGCAGCTCATTTCGTATTCAGAATTACCAAATACATAAATGTTGTTTTCATAAATCTTTTGTATTTCTTTAACCAAGAGCTTAGCTCTAACAGTTATTTCTTTGCTTACACACAACATAATGAAAATGTTTGACCTAGTTATCTTAGAACGGAATGCAATTGATTTGATTCTAACATTTGAATAACTACTCCAAGGAGCACGATATAAAACTTTACTAGAAATCAGATAAACACAATGCCGTTGCAATATTAAATATTATAGCAAATATCCATTCGAAAAGAAACTTTGTAAGAGGAATACAATATTGCTGTCTTGATTAAACTCAGATTTATTTATATAATCACTGTAGAGAATCAATAACTATCTAATGAAGTATGCTATTTTTTGTATTCCTTTTAGATTCCTTTTCAATTTAAATGATTTGTTGTTAAAATACGAATTTAAAATGCCTTTATTAAGTCATTTTTAGAGATAGAAATTACCAGAATTTCATTTAACCGCATGTTCAACTTGCTGTTTTAATTCTCACTAAATATTCTCTGAGGAACACATTTGAAATTATTTCGTGTCATTGTGGCAACATTAGTTTTAAATTTCCTGATCGATACTTTTTTCCAAATATCCAAATTATTAATTACAATTTTAAATGTTTGCTTTTATAATAAATTATTCGGCAATATATGAATACCATTGATTCATTTTTTATGTTTTTTTAGAGAATTGTCTGTCATAATTGAACTCAGATTTATTTATTATCACTATAGTTTGCATTAAGTTATTCCTTTTGGATTTCAATTTAAATAATTTTGTTGTTAAAATAAGAATTTAAAATAGCTTTATTAAGTCATTTTTACAGATAGACATTACCAGAATTTCATTTAACCGCATGTTCAGCTTGCTGTTTTAATTCCCACTAAATATTCTCTGAGTGACACATTTGAAATGATTTCAAGTCCGTGTGGCAACATTGGTTTTAACTTACCTGAACGATGATATTACTTTTCCAAGTATTCAAATTATTAATTACAATTTTAAATGGTTTTTGATTTGATTATAAATTATTCAGCACTAAACGAATCCCATTGTTTCATTTCTTATGTATTTTTCAAGATTTGTTAAAGCTGTTACTAACTGAAGATAATAGCAACAGGAAATTGAAGAGAAGTTAGAGAGAAAACGCACCCAGTGACACTTGCAGAAAGGAATAAAAAATGAATGACTCAACAAAAATAAAAGAACAGAACCACTTCTCTCAAGGTCAAGAGAAAATATTTCTGCAGAATGAGAAATAAATAAAACAAACTACAACCCTTTCAGCTACTTCAACATTCTATTTTAAAATGTCCCTCACAGAAACGTGACTAAATTCTCAAGCAAAATTAATCGAAATAATACCTAAAACAACCTTCTATGCTTTGCAATGGTTCGCTCTTTCATTGCTGTTTTTAAAGCAAATCAAACTGATCTTACAAATAAGAAAAACAAACATTGAATTGTCTGTGATCCAACTTCGTATAGACGTGGTATAAACAAACTTTTTAATATGCTTAGTCTGACCCTGGTATGTCAAACATATTTTACCACAGGAAGTAATTTTCAATATGATTAATGCCACTTTTAAATTTAAAAAAAAAAAGGCGTTGTCCTGCTTATGATAAATACATTCATAAATGTGAAAAATGATTTTACAAAATTAAAAGTAGAGATCGTGATTGCATTTAGATACATTTTATTTACATCAAGTTTTTCTACTGTAACTTCTAATGAAGTGGTATATTTGTTTTAAGTGTTTTGTTGGAAATTTATATCTTATGCTAATTCACAGTAGAATACCTTATAAGATATTTTACAATTATTTAGAATTTATTTGACTATAATGATTTTTAGAATACATCTATAATAAAAACTCTTTGAAAGGAGTGTAAATGAATAAAAATGGAATAAAGTTTTAGTAACTGCAAATGTTTTTGTTTTTTCGTACCGATTGAATTCCAATTGCTGAGCTTTTGATTTATTTCAGAGCTTATTAAGTGAGCTTAGTAATAACTTTTTACTCAATATTTTTAAATATAATTATTAATGTGAGTATTTCCGAGGTAGCGCAAAACAACATCATATTCATAATATTTGTTATTACTTCATTAAATTTCCATGAACTGATCAAAAATGAAAATGTAATTTTTTGATCATAACAGCCCAACGAACAATAAGTAACGGTGAAGATTATTTAAATGAAAATGATTTTTATTTTCATTTAAATGATATTATACAAGCATTCATTTCATTTATAACTTCAGTAATTTCTGCAACTATTCATCACACATATTATTAAGTATATAATTTCTGTACTTTAGATTCCACTTTTATCTCTTACCTCATCTTAAACTTATAGAAATAACGTAGCATATTTTATTCATATTTAACCGACTCAAATTTTATGAATTATCTGAGAATTTATTTCGTCTTCATGAAAATATTTAACTTTCTAAAATTTATTTAAATAAAATTAGAGAATGTTTCTAATATATTAGAAAATACTATATTAACAGAGGATTATTCTCATTTTTACTAATTTGAAAGCTGTATATCTATGTGATTTTAATTTAGTAAATGTATCTATGTCAGAAAAAATATCATTTCTGACATAGATTCGTTGTGCTAATAATTTTAAAAATAAATATAAATTAAAAATAAATTCTATACTTTGATTACTTTTCCATTTATTTCTCAAATTATTGCAATTTTTAAATACACAAATTCACCATTAAATCAAAGATAATTAAATATTTCACGATGTATAACACCTCTAGAGGAAAAAATTAAAATTTTGAATTTTCGAGAATAATCATAATTATTTTAATATAAATCAACATACAAAGACGTTACATTCAACTATAAATACACTAATTAGTGTGAGCTGTTATTCGAACGTATTTCCTGAAATCATGTAAATATATTTCAAAATAAATATTTTAACTATTTTAAATTACGCAACTATAATTGTAAAAATGTATTATTTTAAATTACGCAAGTATAATTGTAAAAATAATGCAAAGGTGCTTGTGTGGAGTTCAGTAAATAAAACAAATTTTGAATTCTAAAAACATTCTTATACAACAAATTTCAGATTTAAAATTTCTTATTTCCTTTAATCTCTAACATTTAATTTCTAGCATTTATTTAAAAAATGCTAAATTTTTATGCTTAAAGTTGTTAAATAAAGGAAATAAAACCAGGCTATAAATACACAGAGCATGCACAAGTGAAATTAGTTAAGTTACCTTTCTATTTGTATAATCAAAAGTAATAAAAAAATAAAATTTTAAGAAAAAATTAATTTTAAAATAAAAAAAAATTGTTTAAAAATTTTAATTAAATGAATCAAATTTCTAATTAGCAATTTTCCCTTGACTAACAAAATAAAATGAACAACTTATTTCGCTATTTTTGTTAAACATAAAATATGTCAGTTGAAAGTGTACTTACTTATCCGATAAAGTGGCATAAATGGGAGTACCAATTATACTTCCGACATTTGTTAATGTCATCACCAGGCTGGCATAATGAGAATCACCACAAACCATGTTCCACTTTAAAATAAAAATTTAAGAATTAGTTTAAAAAAAAAAAATAAAAATAAAAAAAAAACCAATGTAACACAGATATATTTTTAGTATTGTATTATCTGACACAATGTGCTTGAAAAGATTCCCCATTAAATATTTGCTGCATTTATAATTATTTGACTATAATTTAAATACAAATTATGTTTCACTTAAAAAAGAATTTTTTTTTAAAAAATGTTACATAGTTGTTCTTTGGAAATATTGTACTAGCTGACAATGCACATAAAAAAACTTTCAATAAAGTAATTGCTGTTCTATCATTTATATTAATATTTAATGCCCAGCTGCTATAGGATTGCCACTTTTCACAGTACAACAAAGGATGAAAGTGATTTATTTATTGGAGCACTCATTGGATGTGCTATCGTTACTTCGAAAGTGGGTGGGTCCTCGCAGGGACCAAGTAGAAAAACCCCAGACTTGGTTTGCCACCCATGGGGGTACTATTTTACTTGGAGGACCTAGCCAACACCTCCTAGAGTGAAAGCCGTAGCACCACTATCTCCCCTTCTGTATGACTCATGCTCTGGAGGCGAAGCTGTTGTTGCTTGAACCCGTTTCAATTCTAGTGTCGCCATTTTACTCGTGAATTTGTGTTGTTGCTTTATGTCTGTAATATATTTCTTTTATAGTTTCAAGTGATATTATTGTCATCATGCCCTACAAATGTTCAGGGGATAATTGCCGTGGTAATTACGACAAAACTAAAAAAATAAGCGTATTTCGATTTCCTAAAGAAAAGGAAGTGCTTAACAAATGTCTTTAAGTCATTCCTCAAGAAAACTTGAATGTTACTAAAAATTCCAGGGTAAGTTATTTGCTTATTTTTTCTAATATAAATAGTTATAATTATTCGTGTATAACTTTAACGTTTCTAAGTGTTTTAAAAGTAAAATTTGTTTTAAATAAGTGTCATATATACAAACAAAACATTTAAAACATGCTTATTTACCATGTAGTAACATTAGATTTTTCTAGTTCCAATTGTATTTTTAATATTAAAGTTGCATCTTTCGTTAAATTATGAAAGTAAATTATATTTTAAAATAAAAATTGAAAATATTTTTAATGCAGATATTTGAATGATTTGATATCCATATGGTCTGTTTAATAGAATTAAAATTTTATAATTGTGGTCTTAATTTTTTAATTTCATTTAATGTAACAATTTAACAAACATTTTTGTGTCAAATGATTAAATATTCCTATTTTATTTTAAATAGTTTATAACTGCGTAAGTTAAAATATTCATCTGTCAACAATTTATAAGAAATAACTGCAAATTTCTTTTATGTAATAAGTAGTAGAATTTGTAATAGCATACGTAAGTAGAATTGTAATAAAAATTTTCTATTTGATTTCACATTGACTTATCAATCTGCAACGTGTATTATTTATTTTATGACTAGAAACGATTTATGACATTATTCGAAAAAATACATTTTACATCCTTAAACTGAATTTACTTAAATAAAAATTTAATAAATTAAAGAATTTTACTAAATTAATTGAAAATTAATAATTTTTTGAATTCTTTAAATACAAAATAATTTGTTAAGCAACCTTTTATCTTCTAATTGAAATACTGTATTAACTTCTTGTAAATGAATGAAATGACAAATTTTGGATATTTTTTCTCATATTATTTCTTGTTCCATAGATTTGTGAAGCTCATTTCATGGAAACGGACATTCAGAGGCTGTCGGAGATATATGATGAAAAATCTGGAAAAAAAATTAGTGTTTCTCTACCTCATCCCAAATTAAAAGCCAGTGCTGTTCCATCCAAGTTTCCGAATTGTCCTGCTTTCTACGTTAAAAAGCCATAGAGAGGAGCCCGATTTCAAAAAATTGAGACTGGAAAATAAAAATTTATGTGCCACTATTCAAGAAAGCCTTACGACTAAAGAGTCACACGAAAAGAAATTTTGTTTTAATTCCTTTGATGAACTAAAGAACTGTTTAGAAAATTTTATCATCGATTCTAACAGGAATATCTTACAAAATGATAATTTTGTCATGTTTTTATTTGTAACATCTGTCTCATGTCCAGTATTAGAAGCAGCTGCCACCATAGACAAATCTTTATGTGTGGTAAGTACAATTAAAACTGTTAAACTTGACAAATTAGATAATTATACTTTTCCAATGCCTATCAACAACATTAATGTTAAACTTGATATTTTAAAATCTATTGAAAAAGGTATTGTTGATGACAAAAGAAAAAAGATTATTTACTTAATTTACTTGCACATATCATTGATGACTTAAAAAATGTCTATACGGATAACAAAAATTTACTGGATTTTATCAAAGAACAAATTTTATTATTACAAAATTCGAAGCATCATTGGAGATATTCTCCTGATTTTTTAATCCTTTGTGCTTTGCTATACTCCATATAGCCTCATTTTTATAATTTTTTTTTTGCTGCATGCATTCTTATTAAAAATAATAGTTGGACTGGAAAATATTGGTTTTAAACAGTAAAAATTAAAAATTAGTGAAACAGTAAAAATTATAAAAATTAATTATTGTGTAATTGTTAAACTATTGTCACAAGAATTTGAAAAACAGTTTATGAATGTAAAAATCAGAGGTCCCTTGCATGCAACATAACATTATATAATCTTAGATTATTAGAAATTTATTTTCAGTTTGACTGTTGTAAACATGATGTATATAATATTATGAAAATTATTGTGTATGCTTCAACCAATACTTTATTAAAAGATTATTGTAAGAAAGCTAATGATGATCTGATAAAAAAAATAAATGTAATAAGACAAAAACAGAAATTTAGAAATATTTAAAAAATGATTTTGTGTTATGTATTTGAAATATTGTATAATCTATTGTTTTCAATAAAAAAATTTTTTCCCATATATTTCCTTGTTTATTTACTGTGTAAAATATTAAATAAAATTTCCTGTTGTTTACATTATCAAATTATTTTCAAAACATGTTAAGGTGATATATAAATTTTAGAAATATTTACCAGGATATGAATTATAAAAGTTAAATTTAAACTTTCAAAAGTTGTTTGTGTCAATAATATATACTTGTCTATAAATATCTATTCATATAATAAAATTCTCATTTTTTAAAATATTTATTAATTTTGAATAGCTTATCAAATAATAGAAATTTCCATGTACACATTACTTTAAATTGCTACAAATAATTATTTAAAAAATATTTTTCTATGAAATTGAAATTACGAGAATAAAAATCCTTAGATATCAATTTACTAATAACGAAGAAAATATTAATGAATTTAGAAAATTCTAAACAAATGTAAAAATCATTATCAGAATGATGAATTTTAAACTCTGTAAGAATATTGATGTGTCAAATATACAAGAAATTTCAAAAAAAATTTTATATAAATTCTTGTGAAATTCTAAAATTGACAGGTGTGAAAAAATATTAATTTAATATATTTAAATTAAGGATTTTATGTCATAAGATAACATTACATAGTAAAGTAAGCTCATTTTGTAAATAATTTCTTAATGTTTCTTGTACAGTAAATTCATTTTCCATTCATAAAAAAAAAATTTCTTCCTCCTTCACTGTGCTTTTAATTAAAAAGAAGTGAAAATCTTTTTAAGATCAGAAGTTTTTCCCATTCAAGTGAATTAAAAAACTTCTCTAAAAAGAGTAAGGGAATTTCGAGTCCGCCTCCAGAGCATGACTCATCCTTTCACTGCAGAGGCTTTCTACTCTAGGAGGTGTTGACCTAGCAACCACTATATATTTAACGTGCCCCAGACACCATTAGTGAATACGACGGATCTTCGGTTGGGTAGGGATTCGAACTCACAACCGATAACGAAAAGGAACGCTCTAACTAATCAAGCCAACAGCGGACCTATACCTATTTAACATATATAAATGATAGCTTTATATTTTTTAATGCTGAATTTGATTATTTTAATAATTATAATAATTTGATTGGACATTAAAATAAGTTTAAACTATAGATGCATTCGAATGTAATCAAAATCAAATTCCAATTAATTTGATTTTTTAAATTATGACATGCAAACGTTTTTGAAAAGAAATTGTTAAAATAATCTTCATTTTATTATCATCTAAATTGAAAGAAATTAATGAGTCACAAAAATCTGAATCAGGAAATTAAAGTTTATATAAACTTTTATTTAAATTAAATTCCTAAGAGACCGGTAGTTTGAAAAAGCGCAAAAATTATTGAAAAAATATCCAAACTCATTTCTAAATTTTTCATATATTTTATTAAACTGCAATTAATGTCTATTAGAAAAAACAAAAATCAGAAATAAACTCGTTTCCAAAGTTTTAATTTTAAAGGAAATTTAAAACAAGTTGACCATGACGTTGATTTGGAATTTTGAATAAATCAATGATTTAAATCACATTTTTATATGCAACAAAAAAAAAAAAGCAATATGCAAAATGATTTTTAACACTTCGCGAACAATTATACTTTGCAGACTGGTTTTACAAGAAAGAAATTAAGACATAATTTATATAAAAACAATTGATATTTAATTGACGGTATAAATTTTAGTACCAATTTGTTTTCACAGAAGATAGTAAAAATTTATTTTCAATCATTTATTATAATTTTCTCCTTTATAAGTTCATCAAAATTCAAACTCACCAAGGAAAACTAGTTTAATATTATTTTTGTGATACACGATTTTGCTAAATACAACTAAAAAAATAAATAAGAATTGTTTGTAGTTTATATAATTAAAATGTAAAAAATTCCTAATTTGATTAAGAAGCTACAAAAATAAAAATCTCTTTGGGAAAGATTAAAATTCAAAAATTGGGTTACATTTCAATTCAATATCTAACCCAGCCTGTAAATTAACTTGTGTTAAATTTCTATTAAGAGCAAATAATTTATTTCATTTTAAAATTGATTTTACCCAAAGAAAATTTCAAAATTGATTACTAGTCAAATAAATAAACATCATTAGTTTTCCAACCAACAAAGAACTTGAATAAAGCAAATGTATTTACATATTGATGATACAGTAATAGCACTGCCCAAACAAAAAATATTATTCTACCAACAGCAAATTAACAATATTTTAAGATAATTAAGAAGTATTTTATCATCTTTGGATGAAATATTTCTTTATGAACCAGGTCATGGTAAACTAAAATAATAAAAAAATATTGTTCTTGATTATTCCTAGAATTAGAACAGGTGTTATACTGAGAGGAAAAAGAGGGACCAAAAGCTTCTATTATTTTCTATTCTGCTAAAAAAATCCGATCACGCAAACCATAATTTTTAAATAACAATATTCCTGATTATTTCTGGAGTTTGAACAGATCGTACTAAGAGAACAGAAAAAGTATCCTTTATTATTTTTATACTAATGAGATAACTAGGACATAAAACCCACAATTTTGCGAAAACTTCTTGATTTTTTTTGTAATTATACTAAAGCCTATTCAGGCAATTGAATTTATATTGGCTTGTATTGTTATTTTTTTTATAGATACAAAACCAGGTCATAGAAACCAAATTTTTTAAAAAGATTATTCTTGATATTAGAACAAAGCCCATTAAGATAGAAAGTAATTTTTACATACATGCGAGTTTGTTCTATTTCAAAAAATTACTATAATGAATGTCCATTTGAATCAAATTAAATAGAATAGAAAATAATACAGAATAATCAATCTAAATTAATTAGACTAGAAATTTCAACTCTCGAAAGCAATCTTATGTAAAATTATGTGTTATCTTCAAAAATATTAAGATTATAATTACATCAGTTGTAAAAGTTACTTAATTTTTTTCTTTTTTTATCTATCCTGTTTTTGTAATATAAAGCATTTGTTAATTTGAGATGATTATTTTATTATCAGTTAATAAGTTATTTTATGTGGTATTACAAATTACTTAATCATCTTAAACTTAAAATTATATTGTTAAATTAAAATTATTTTATGAAAAAAAAAAAAAAAACTTTCCACGGTGATATTTGTTTTATCTTTTGAAGATTCAAAGCAGTAACATAGTTTCGTTTATCTAGCCAACAAATCAGTTTCGTTATGAAACTTTTGGATTATCTTGTTACATCCCCAAACAACATAAAACGTTTTAGGTTAGATAAGCATCAGAGTTTAACATGAGAATTCTTTTAAAGGACAAATACAGTTTTTCAGGTATCCTTCGCAGTTATCAACCTTCACGATCTGAGTCAGAAAGGAAATCTGATCATTCATGTCATCTCTAACCTTCATTCTTCCGAGTTCAGCGATTCGATTCACCTTAAAACAAAAAGAAAAAAGAACAAATAAAGAAAATTCTGCATGATTATGTCCACTCGTCTTGAAGAAGCCAATAAAGCTTGAAGGTAATTTTTTTTCCTCTGAATCCGCTTAACTTCGTCCTTTTCCTCGTTTTTAATCCTATCAACCTTCATTCATAATCTCTAAGCTTAATAAATCAATGGTATTCGGCATTTTGGATCGATCGAACTTATCGCGAAATGATTTTAGTGAAAATTCAATATCGTTTCAACTGATGTTGTTTTTAAAATGGAAAAGTTAAAGAGCAATGATAACCTAAGTCAGTCAGAGAACTTCATTTTCCTATTTTGAAACATTATTTGAAATGCTATTGGATTTAAAACACACATTTATGTATTTTTTTTAGAAAATTCGTGAATCAAGAGAAAATCTTAAAGACCTTTTTTGTAAATATAATAAAATTTAATTTATACCATTTTCTTAGAATGTCGTTGAAATATCGCTTTTTTAACCATATCGTAAAACAATCCCTTAAAAGCTTTATTCAACAGTTAAGAGCAAATATGTTTCTATTAAATATTGGTTTGCTTTATAATGAAAAAAGAAAAATTATATCCATGAATTTCTAAGAACTTAATATAATTTTAAGTACAGCAATTTACACGAATATCTGTTCCAACTATATGGTGTTAAATTAAAAAAAAACTTTTGAAATTTGTACTACATATTTAGTTTATTAATTCGTTTATGTACATTAATTTAATATAATGGTTTTTACTTATTGTATATTTAATAGCCGAGTCAAAACCTCCAGACAGTCATCTATGAATTGCTAAGCAAATAAGAATTGTCAGGATAGTTTATCAGATGAGATTTAGTTTCTATGGTACATTTTTTAAATTTTAATATGAGTTGTTTTAAGAATATTTTCCTACTTTTTTGAAAGAGCACATGATTATAACAATGAGATTACTTAATTCAAATATTAAATCATAATTTATTTATCAGCAATACAAATTTTACACTAATACGTACTTACATATACTTGGCAAGTATATGCATATACGTGTAATTTTATGTGTGTGCCTATATATTTTATACAATACATATTTTATTTGTATGTGTGTATACGTTAAATTGTTGATTTTGCAAAACTGGAAAAACAATGTACGTTTCTTAATGCTAAAAAAAAAACGTTTGTAAAAAATACAAAGTTGTAAAATATTTTGCAAAACTTACATTGCGAAACATTGCAAATATGCAATTTCACACAAACACGAGAGATGCATTTTATACAAATTATAAACTTGTTTTGGAATAAAGCAATTGAGAGATATTTATTGATTTCATAATAACGATGTTGATCTATTAGACTATTTTAACATATATTATATGACTAGTAATATAAATACATTTTATTTAATCGAATTAAAGAGTGTGTAATATTTTATTAAGAAATAATTCCTTAATATTTTTAAAGTGCTACAAAATTTAAACATTCTATCAATTTATGTTTCTATTTCTAATTAACAAAGAAACTATTTGTGATGAAAACTGTAACTGAGTTTGAAAAACAATTTTGAAGTTAAAAAAAATATATTATTTAGAATCTATAAGAGGATTTTTATCTATATGAAAATAATATCAGGTAAAAGAAACGGTAAACGGAAAATAAAAACTGGTTTTTATCAAGCGGTTCCATTTGTTTAACGAGATAAAGATCAACGGTGAAATGTTGTTCATATTATATCTCATATTATTAGCCTTTGTTCATCAGGGACTGTCGTGTCAATAGAAGAAGAAGTAATGAAATATTGCAATTTTTCATGATGTGTCGAAGGAATATCGACAAATATAAGTTATTTTATCTTAACTAAAGATACTGCTTCAAAAATTTCAATTTGATGTTTTAAGAACTTTTATCACTTCTACATTTATAAATGTGACAAGAGAATACATTGAACTATTAATTTGTTACTTTGATTACACTAAATGTAAGGAACATAATAAGTTAAAATTCTGCTTAATGAGCAATATACTGATTGAGTAATTTAACAACATTTTAATAAACTATTTTATTTGTATTTAATGGAATTATTTGAGTTACGAATTTGATTTTAATCGTTTAATAGGTGTAGATGCCAAGTTACAATTGGAAGGGAAAATATTTGGTTCAATTAAAAAAGAAGGAATTTTCAACATGTTTCATATTTTAGTCTTATATTTGATGCAAAAATTACAAGTTGTTTTTTCAATAATCTCTTTCAATTTTTGTAATTTTAAAAATAGATGATTGTGATGATTTGTGGTAAAAAATTTCACAACAATCTTTCTTTTATTAAAATCATTTTTTAATGATGAAAATAAAACAAAATATTCTTTATTTTATGACCATTATCATTGTAAACGTCAACATCATTTTTATAACCAACATCATAATTTATGTATAAGTTATGAAAAACATATAATATGACAATATATTTTGTATCTTATTTTTGTAAGAAAAACTAAGGAAGTTTCTAGTGAAAAAAAAGTCTAAAAATTATCCTCTTTAGACGAGCTTATTTGAGAATAATTAAACATGTAAATAAGGGAATTTAGTTTTATAATTATTCACGAATTTAAATGCTGTTCAAAATGTTGCGAGTAATAATTCGTCTTTATATCGCAGAAGGTTAACGATAAATCTTTTCCAAAAAATCGATATAGAATCTGCTCATTAATTTTATTTTAATCATTCAGAACAGGAATCTCAAGGTCTGTCGCTATGTTATGCAATTCATGATAAAAAAAAAAAAAGAAGTATTGGAATGCATTACTCTTCTTTTCAAACACCAAAAGAGAGGAATTTACATTCAATATAAAATTAATTTTATATGGCTTTTTACTTAATTAATATAAGGAATTGGATTTCTTAATAACGAAAGAAATATTTGTCAGATAATAATATTAAAATCGAGAATAAAATGTGCCAACAATAGAATGATATGAGCAAATATCTCGAAAATATAATTGCAGGTTTTAATATACATGATTTTAATTCTAAGACTCTTGAGAAAAAAACCCCGAAAGTATTATTCTACTATCTATTTGTAAGCACCAGCATCAAAGTTGCCCAAATGTGCTATTATTTTCCTTTATGTCGCTTTACAATTGCTTATTTGTTTTCAATTGAAACGAATTTATCAAAAACATTCCATGGAATCTTTTTCCTTTTACTTCAAAACAAATAAATAAAATAAAAATAAAAAGTAAATTAGAATGGAAATAAAAGATCCGGAATTTATATTTTCATTCGAATACAAGTTCATATTCAGAACTCAGATGGAATTTAATGCAGAATTTCCTTTATAGATGATTAAAATTCAGAGTTCTATGAGACGGCTAACCACAAATAGAAAAGAACCTTTAGTGAGACTTTAACATTTTAAAATAAAAATACTATAAATTTCACCTATAAAGCGGGCAAACAATTATTAAAAGTTTAAATGAAAATATACTATGTTTGTTATCGACATATTTCAGGAAATTGTCCTTAAAAGAAATTCATTATTTTTTTAAAATAAAGAAAGAAAGAAATTAAATTCTGCTTGTGAAAAACCTTATATTAGGATTCAACTACATAATTTATTTTATTATTTCATATTGGAAATGCAAAATGTTTAAATAAAATATTTAGTCATACCTTTACCGATTAATGTATTAGCCCTCTAGTTTTAACAGAGCATATTTCATAGAACATTTCATAATATACACATATTCTGATATAATTAGGGAATATTTTAACTAATTTTACGATCTTTTTTTAAAAAATTAAAAATTTTCAAATATGTTGAGTTTTATTCTTTTCCAAGTTTTAAACCCTTGAGTAGTATATTGAAATGATCCCTTTGGTTGTACAATTACTTATTAATTCCATCACCTATTTGATAGTTTAGCGATTTCACTAGGCATCAAACAACTCTTACTTTAAAATTTTATAAAATAAATTTTCGAGGCAAGTAATATCGTATAATTTATAACCAAACGTAATAGTCAAAAGTGTAAAATTCTTACTAGAGAAATTCTGATTTTTTCAAGATACCGCTTTAATTAAATATTCTATGATTAAATAATGATGCAGGCTGGATTTTCTTATTGTCATCGTACTAACCAGTACATTTTTACAAATCTAACTTTGATAACTTGTCGAAATGAAGTAAATTATTCCCTGTAAAATTATTTTTTACAATTTTTGCTCTTGTATTTATCATTGAAAGGTCAATGTGTGTTTATATGGAACAAATCTGATGGATCAGTATTTTAATAAAAGTGTTAGCATCAAAGGTATTTGTTCACATAAGCTCAATTCCATAGAAAAATCTTCGAAAATACTACGTTCCAATGATTTTAACAGCTCTTAAATGGCTGGAATTTGTTCTACTGGAAGGAAGGAAATTATTACATTTTACTGTATTTTATAAATTAATTATATAAAAATATCGAACATTGCATTAACGTTTGCATAAAGCTAAAGAATGGTCGTATTTTTCTTATTAATGAATTGTTACGTCATCATTATCAACATAATTGGTCAGAAAGCCCAGTGTGAACCAGTGCCTTCCTCTGAAGATGTTTCCATGACAACCTCTGATAAATCTTTGACCTCCAATTTGTCTCATTAATTGTAAGGAAATCTGATTCAACCGAGTCGGTCCATCTTATCCGTGGTCTTTCCTGCTTTGTAGTTCCAACAGGTCTAAAGTGAACTGTTTTTTTATAGTGTTAACAGCATGCATTTGAAACATATGAGCTATCCAGTTCATTCTATTTAATTTTATATATTTAACAATGTCAGGTTGTTTATATACCCTATATAATTCCAAATTAAATCTCCTTTTCCAATTATTGCCAAGAAAATTCCTCAAAATCTTCTTTTCAAATCCCGCAATAGTATTTTCTCCAACTTAGTGTTTATTTATAAGTACCATGGATATATATATATATTTATTATATATAAATTACTATAATTGTATGATGGTCATACAAAATGAACGAATATCTAATGAAATTTATATTCATGCAACGTTTTGACATATTCAAAACCAAATTTTTCTGTTATGCCAAAGTGAAAAATATTACGTTTGGAAAATTATGGGAGTGGTTGTCAAAATTTTATTGTAGTTCCCGTTTTTAATATTTATTATTAAATTTTTTTATGACGAGAAAATATCATTCTCTTCTGGATTGCTAAATTACATAAATATTATTAAATTTTTCATAAATTTCATAAAAATTATTTGTGTCAAATAGCCATACTAATGTATTGGATTTCATTAATTGCTTCAGATCTCTTTGAAATAAAATTTAGTTTCTATGGGCAGGTAATTTAAACCAAGAAACCAAAACAAACTTTTTTAATTCATGTAATATATGGAAAGCTAAAAAAATATTATTAACAAATTGTATATATAATCTAAAAACTGTGAAATGGTTCAAAATTTATTTGGGTACTTACGTATTAATGCCACCGCAGCTTTTTAAGCCGATTGAATTTCAAAGAAATTTCCTTATAATCAGAAAACTTATTTTTATAATTATAAGTAATTTTTTCATAAATAGAAAAAAGAAATTTTCTAACTATAGATTAAGCACTACTTCTACATAAGTTTTGGCGTGAAATTAGCTGCGGTGGCGTTAATACATAAGTACCATTATTTTTATACTACAATAAATATTCTTCGATGAATTTTTCTTATATACTATTCGATGTGTATACTATTTTATTGATATTCGATTTTAGGTGAATAATAAAAAAATTTATTCTTCTACTTTACTATACTCTTCATTATTACATTTTATGCTTTATATTATACTTTCTTTAGTATAAATATGTACACGTATTTCATTAAATTAATAAAATGTTCAATGTCTACATAAAAACTGATAACCAAATGGTGTTGAAATTTTAAAGAAAAATTGTGATGCAGGTGGTT